>JAPKLW010000043.1:337595-369992 GCA_026898455.1 Plectranthus barbatus
TAATGCATAGTTAAATTCTTAAAAGGATCATGACATGTGTCAACTAAGTATATATATAGGTAAAATTAAATATATGCGTGTACACATATATATATATATAATCATACTATTCTTTATAATTTTCTATATATTCAATTATATGCTAAATCTCATAACGATCTCGGATTCTCAATCCGATCATTTGGATTGATTCGATTAATTAATTCTTAGAAATTTCTGACTCAGTTCAAAGAATGAAGCATTCGATCACAAGTTCTGATAGAATCAATTTAATTTAATAACATAAAACTTAATTTCTTGGGCTCAGGTCCCCAACATCGAATTCACTTATTTGATCATCTAGGATATTCAAAATCATATCCATGGGTATAGATTTCATAAAATTTGGACTTGTACCCAATTTTCCAAGTTAAATGGAGATTTACCGAAAAAATTACAATAATTACACAATCAGTCTAAATAATTAAGCTTAATTAGCTTAATTAACCTTATATAAACTTAGGTTATTACAATTTAAGGGTAACAATAATGATTAATCTTTCTAATAATGATAAGATTTAGAATTTGAGCATGAATATGATATTAATATACATATAAATAACTTTTTCTTTCAAAATAATAATGGATATTTTAAATATATTCCATATTTAGAAAGTTCGTTTAGGCTCGATTAAAGCTCGATGAAGTTCGTGAACTTCAAAATGTTTGACAAAAAAGCTCGAAGCTCGACTCTATACTAAACGAGTCAAACTTGAGCACAGCACTACTCGGCTCGACTCGGTTTGATTACACCCCTAATTACAGGGCTATAAATAATGCAACTCTTAAAGATCCTTTTCATTTGCCCTTTATTGATCAAATGCTTGACCGTCTTGCATGTAAATCTCATTACTGCTTCTTCGATGGATACTCCGGATACAATCAAATTGTGGTGGCACCTGAAGACCAGCACAAGACAACTTTCACCTGTCCCTACGGGATTTTTGCTTACCGGAGGATGCCCTTTGGGTTGTGCAATGCACAGGCGATGTTTCAAAGGTGTGTTCCTCAGAGCAAGTGGAGAAAGATTATCGAAGAATGTCATCAATCAGTAAGTGGGGGACACTTTGGTGCAGACCGCACCGCATTGAAGGTACTCGCTTGTGGATTTTATTGGTCTTCTGTGTTAAAAGATTGTGTGGCTATGGTTAGAGCATGTGATAGATGCCAAAGGATGGGGAATATAATCCGAAGGGATCAGATGCCTCAAAATATCTTTATCGAAGTGGAAATATTTGATGTTTGGGGCATTGAATTTATGGGTCCATTTCCACCATCTTTTGGTTACAAGTTTATTCTTCTAATTGTGGATTATGTGTCTCGATGGTCGAAGCCATAACAACTGTTACTAATGATTCTCAAGTTGTGCTAAAGTTTTTGCATGCCTTAGTAGCTCGATTTGGCATTCCCAGGGCCTTGGTGAGTGATGGAGGAGGCAATCATTTCTGCAACAAACTCATGGATAAGCTTTTGGTAAGGTACGGAGTTAGGCAAAGAGTGACAACAACTTATCATCCACAAGCCAATGGACAAGCAGAGTTGGCCAACCGAGAGATCAAGCAGGTGCTAGAAAATACAGTGTTGACTCAAAAGGATTGGAGCAAGAGACTTGACGAGGCTTTGTGGGCCTATCGGACAACCTTCAAAACACCAATTAGCATGTCCCTGTATCAGCTAGTTTATGACAAGTCCTGTCATCTTCCGGTTGAATTTGAGCACAAAGCATTTGGGCCATCAAAACTTTGAACTTGGACTTTTTGAAGGCTCAGGGGGATCGGGTGCAAAAGTTGAATGAGCTCAATGAATGGAGACAGGAGGCCTACGAGAACACAAGAATATGAAAAGAGAGGGCTAAACGATTCCATGACCAAAATATTCGAGTGAAGCAGTTTTACAAAGATGATATGGTTCTTTTGTTTAATTCTCGGTTAAAATTATTTCCGAGTAAATTCTGTTCTTATTGGTCAGGTCCATATAAGGTACACAAAGTGTACGAGAATGGTATACTGGAACTTGAGACAGAAGATGGACACTGTTTTAAGGTCAATGGGCACTGAGTCAAGAGATTTCACACTTCCGAGCCACCTCGGATTGTGAATGAAATCTCACTCACATGATGGTAAGGAGGTAAGTTCGTCAAGCTCCCGACGATAAATGAAACGCTTTTTGGGAGGCAACCCAAGTCTAATTTAATTGTTTTATTTTTTATATGGTTTTGAGCAAATATTTTTCAAGTATTTTGAGTCATGTCAAGTTTGGGGGATTAACTATTACATATGTACGTTCGGAGTTGATTGGAGTGATGTAGGGAGTTGAGCAGAGGGCATGGTTCGAGCATCGATTTGATCAGGTAGACACTTGATTGACTGATGTCGAGACTGAGGTGCATGATTTGTATTATCAGCTTCCAGCCTACTATCGGCGGCACCAGCTAAATGATGATGCCCAAGACCCTAACCAGCAGTGATCACCGTCTTACCATCTTTTCAAACTTAGTCATGTTTGGGCTAAGTTTGGGGGGTGGGAAGGACGTCGATTTCCTCTTTTCTCTACTCTTTATTTAGTTTGTTTTATTGCTTGGTCTAATTTAGTTGTTCATGGATTTGAGTCATTCGATTTGGTTGTATAATGGTATGATCTGAAGCTTATTTGGAGGATAATTCATATTTTGTGGAATTTATGTTGAGAATTGTTGTTTTTTGTGATGGTATGAAACATGTGGATAGAGAAAAATCCTTGAGATTGAACCATCCAAATGATCCTTTTCAAAATGCTCAAGAGTTCTAGATAAAGTTCTTTTGACCTAGAGAGATCATTCGGATAAATCGGGTCTTGGTTTTGATAAAACTAATTTAAGTAATCATGCGTTTTCATCGAATGATGTCACAGGCAAGAAAAAAATTCCTTATGTTAAAGTTAAGACCAGTGATTTGCAATGGCTAAAGGGTAAAGGGGTAGTTATAAATGCTCCAGTATTTGTTGGGAATGCTAAATTTTAGTCCGTCAACAACCCCAAACTTGTCAAGAAGCATGCTACAAGGAAGCCATTAAAGCCCAGCAAGCTAGTTAATCAGCAAGTTCATGCTAAGACGAAACCCACTCACACAACTAGTATGGCCAAAGAGCCAACAAGGGTCGCACAAGCTAGGAGTGCACCAGCTCGGCGTGCGATATTGTTAATACTATAACCAAAGATATTTTTTTAATCTCAAAATGAGAAAATGATTCATCCAAGTAGGGGGAACACCTACTTTGTAACACCCCAAATTCGTAGTATAAATAATAAATAGTAAATAGCAAAAAAAACCCTTCTATTTAATAAATAATATTAAAACAGGTGCAAAAGATAAATTGTTTTCTCTTTAAAAATAAACTAAAAGTAAACAAATAATTTTTTTTAAAAAAATTTCCATAGCCATCATCTGTCTCCAGCCCATCGCCCGATTTATTAACCTAAAAAAAATGTAATAACTTTGAGGTGAGTGTCATTAACTCAGTGGTGAATTCATTTTATCCAAGTTATACAATTAACACAAGGTAAATATAGAAAATAGAACATGTAGGCAGCCCGTCGGCTTATCTCGTGGTTAGCCCGTTGGCTAATAATATGTACCTGCATTAAAGCATAACATGGATAAAATGATGTATCACACATAGATTCCCCACCTTGACTTTTGAACTTGCTTGAAAATTGAACAACGTAGTTAATTCCTTGCGCCGCAAATAATATGAATAATATGTTTTAATAAACCAAATAAATGAATAAAATATAAATGCAAAATAATTAATTAGTAGAAAATGGCATGCATGGCCCTACATAAAGTAATGGGTAACCCACTAAATTTACTATTGTTTTGATTTTAGCCCAGCCCAAGTTTAAATTTATTCTCCCAAACTCAACACCATAACCCGAAGAAATAAAAGAATAAATAATAAAACCTACCACCTTATTTCTCCAAAACTCCCACGGAACCCCCTTCCTCCATTTCCTCTCTCTCTCTCTCTCACCTCCCACTCCACTATCATCTCACTCTGCTATTCTCTGTGCAGCCCCACCTCTCACTTCTCATCTACTTTTAATTACTTAGTACCCTTTACCCAATACTCCACCCAACTCTTTCCACCGCACCGTCGCAGCCCTCCTCCTTCAAAAGATGCTGCTACACCCTCTTATTTTTCCTCCAATTCCTAAGACTCAAATGCTTTAAAAAAAATACTTGCAGAGAAGAAAGGTATTTCTACCTTTTAGAGCATTAGAAGAAGACAATCGTTTGGTGAGTTAGGGGAATGGAAATGCATAACTATTTATAATGTGAAAAAAATGCTAGTTTAGATGTCAGAAACTTTTTTAGGAATAATTGGCTGAATTGATGGAGGGATTAACGGTGACAGAGTGAAAAATTGAAGAATTCATGGAGAATGAATATTTACTCCCGCTGAAGGAAATCGTGGTGAAAGGAAGGAATTTCAAATGTCTAGAAATTGATTGCTTTGATTTATTTCATTGGATAGGGGAAATTGACTTTCCAAAATTGTTGTCAATTTAAAATGAGAATAAGAAATGACCAGGTTTTTGAGTTAATGAAAAAAAAACCTCAGTTGGGCTTAACTAAAAACCACTAATGGACTCAAAATAATATAATTTCATGGGCTAAACAAATTGGCATAGAGAAATAATTTGGGCCTTTAAACAATTTAAGTAGGTAATGGGTTTATAAATAGTTTGGATAAACCGGCTCAAAGTTTAAATTAACTTAAAAGTAAATAAATAATATTAAATTATAAATACATAAAATATAGGCGCGACTTATAGGAATTTTAACTGAAAATAAAACATGCATGGATAAAGAATGTAGCAAAATATTGTAAAAAGTTTTGGGTCGCTGCATCCTATACCCCTTAAAATAATTCCGTCCTCAGAATTTAGTTACCTTGTCCCATAAACTGTGGATATTTAGAAATTATTTCTTCTTCTTTCTCCCATGTAGCTTCATCCATTCCATGCCTACTCCACTGTATCTTAACCAATGAAATTTGCTTATTTCTAAGGCCATGAACCTTTTTGTCTAATACAGCTATCGGATACTCCTAGTAAGACAAGTCATTCTTCAATTCCAAGTCATAATGGTTAACAACGTTGTTCGGATCATGCATATACATACGCAAAGAAGATACGTGGGAAACATCATGTACGGCAGTCAAACTCGGAGGTAACGCAAATCGATAAGCTACTTCTCCAACTCTTTCCAGAATTTCAAACGGTCCGATGTATCGAGGCTTCAACTTTCCCTTTTCTCCAAAACGTACTACTCCTCTCATAGGTGATATCTTAACAAACACCTTGTCACCCACCTTATAATGGATGTCTCTTCTTTTTAAGTCGGCATACGATTTCTGTCTATCTTGAGCGACCTTGATTCGCTCCCGAATCTTACTTATCACCGCTACAGTTCTTTCCACAATTTTGGGACCCAAAATTCTCTTCTCACCAACTTCATCCCAATGTAGTAGAGACCTACACTTCCTCCCGTACAAAGCCTCATACGGAGCCATCCCTATAGTTACTTGATAACTATTATTGTAAGCAAACTCAACCAGTGACAAATGTTTTTCCCAACTATCACCCGTGTCCATCACACAAGCTCGGAGCATATCCTCTAGGATCTGAATGGTTCTTTCTGCCTGACCATCAGTCTGTGGATGGTAAGTAGTGCTAAACCTTAACTTCGTTCCCATAGCCTGTTGCAAAATTCTCCAAAACTTCGAAGTAAATCGTGGATCACGATCTGACACAATAGAGACTGGCACCCCATGCAGTCTCACAACCTCATCAGCATATATTTGAGCGAGTCTATCCATACTATGAGTCATCTTAATGGGTAAAAAGTGGGCAGACTTTGTAAGACGATCTACGATAACCCAAATCACATGATTACCCTTCAATGTTCTTGGTAATCCCACTACAAAGTCCATCGAGATATGTTCCCACTTCCATTGGGGAATCTCAAGTGGATTTAGCAAACCCATCATTCGTTGATGCTCGGCCTTCACCTTTTGACGCGTCATGCAGCTACTAACAAAATCTCCAATCAATTTCTTCATATTACGCCACCAAAAGCTTTTCCTTAAGTCATGATACATCTTCATCCCTCCTGGATGGACGGAGTATCGAGTGTTATGAGCCTCATCTAAAATCTCTCATCTCAATTCCTCACGCTTAGGGATGCACAATCGTCCTTCATATGTTAATGCTCCATCCGTCACTAACATGAAACCATTGATATCCCCTTTCACTACTCTTTATTTCATCTTACTCAAAAACGAATCACCTGCTTGTGCCTCCTTTATCCGATTCCTTAGCGTTGGTTGCACCACTAACGCTGCTAAGATCGATATAGTGTTCCCTTCTTCCGGAATTACCTCGATCTTCATCCTTTCAAATTCTTGGACTAGTTGCTCTGCATATAATGTTGTTATGCCTCCTTTTTTGCTTAAAGCATCTGCTACAGTTAGGTATTACTGTTGTAATCCCACCCTAATTTGATGTTTTAATGTGTCAAAACTATATACCAAAGTCTAGGCTTTAGAGTATTACCTCATGTAATCTTTGTATAGGATAATCTAGTTGTAATAGTCTAGGAAGATGGATATCGTCAAAACTGTGGAACAGTTTTGGAGAAGACAACATTCTGACGAGATAACTGTCAAGCAAACAAGACGAAGACAAGCAGAGCAGATCAAAGTCATTAGAACTGCACAGACAGTTTCTCCTGCCAAAGTCTGGATACACAAGAAAACTGTTGAGAGGTGCTCACAGTTTCAAGTCAAGACAGTTTTGCGTTAAATAATGCATACGAGGCTAGTGTCGAGCAGTCGCAAAAAATTCTCGAGGAAGTCAACAGTATAAGGCAAACATACTCAGTTGCGACTGGTGTACAACATTGTTTGAACGTCTGACACATCAAGTACAAGCTGCTCTGAAAAGCAGGTCGATGTAGCAGAGATATCAGAGATAAAAGCGACCTTTTACAGAGAAGAATGGACTGTGATTGGACATTCTTCTCTATGTCTCTACCGGCTTTTTTTTGGGTCTCCGCCTATAAATAGCAGGAAATACAGAGACATAAAAACCTTTGCCAATTTCAAGTGCCAAACCTCTTAACTATCTCGCACATTTGAATCTCCGACACACAAGCCTCTCCAAAAAAGTTAAAGCTCAAGGCATTAATCACTTTCAAGAGAGAAGGCATTTATCGTGGTTCATTTGTTGAACATGAAGCATTCATTGCTCATAGAATCTTTAGAGATTCACCGTGTTACCCTGGGTACACGGGGATTAAGTCAGCTGACTTAATCTACATAATTGGTGTTCTTATTCTTCGAATAAGAACATAGCAGCCTGCTCTTGCAAAGGGAGAGTAGGTTATTACGGGCAACTACCAAACTGTGAAAGTTCTGGGAAGAACTCAACCATCCAACCTACCAAAAGAGGAAAATGGAGGTTTGTCCTCAGTCCAACTTTGAGCCGGTCCACAGAGAAGATGCAGAGCCTTCGACGGACTGAAGAAGGAGTGGAGTACAGCTGCCTGGGCGAATGATCCTTTGTGCTGTGGACGGAGGTTTCTACAGCAACTGGCTATAGATCGTGAGGAGTGTATTTTCATTGCTTAGTGAATTACCGGATCAGATATTCGAAGAATGGACATAGGACTTAAACCTCTGAACCACTATAAATATCTTGTGTCGTTTACAGTTTTACTAACTTACGCACTTTAAAGTTTTCTAGCATATCTTCAAACCTTCAACACTTGTCTCGCAAGTGTTGAAGAGCATAAACTGTTAACTGCACATAACTGCAAAACTGTTATATTAATCTGCTGGCTAACTTGAACTGGCTCTTTAAAACTGCTAAGTAAAAACTGTGTTGTTAGTAAGCTAAATTGACTAAGTTAAAGTGCGATTTAACTGATTTAATACTTCCGCTGCATATCATACGTACTCTGATCTGGGACCAACAGCTACAACATTGGCCTTACCAGGATGATAGTGAATAGTGCATTCATAATCTTTTACAAGCTTCAACCACCTTCTCTGCCTCATATTCAACTCCTTCTTAGTGAAAATGTACTTGAGGATTTTATGATGAGAGTAAATCTCACACTTTGCTCCATACAAATAGTGACACCATATCTTCAATGCATGTACAACAGCTGCAAGCTCTAAATCATGTGTCGGGTAGTTCAACTCGTGAACTTTCAGTTTCCCCGATGCATAAGCAATGACTTTTCCATGTTGCATCAAAACACAACCCAAGCCTTGCTTAGATGCATCGCAATAAATTACAAAACTTCTGGTGTCGTCGGGAACCGTCAATACTGGTGCAGTCGTGAGTCGTAACTTTAGTTCTTGAAAACTCTTTTCACATTCCTCGTTCCATTCAAACTTAACTCCTTTCCTTGTCAGCTTTGTCAACGGACCTGCAATCTTGGAAGAATCCTCAATAAACCGTCGATAATATCTTGCTAACCCTAGGAAACTGCGGATCTCATTAGCATTCTTTAGCATATCCCAACCCTTAACCGTTTCAACCTTTGTAGGATCCACCTCTATTCCTTTAGGTGTGACCACGTGTCCGAGAAAGACAACACGATCTATCCAGAACTCATATTTTGTAAACTTAGCATACAACTTCGCCTTCCGCAATGTTTCTAACACAATTCGAAGGAGTTCCTCATGTTGAGTCTGATCTTTTGAGTAGACTAGAATGTCATCTATGAACACAATGACAAATTGATCTAGGTACGGGTGAAAGACTTGATTCATCAGATCCATGAATACAGCTGGCGCATTGGATAAACCAAATGGCATCACTGTGAACTCATAATGACCGTATCTGGTTCTAAAAGCAGTCTTCGCAATATCACCTTCTCGAACCCTCAGCTGGTGGTATCCTGACCTCAAATCTATCTTTGAAAATACTCCGGCTCCCTTCAATTGATCGAACAAATCCTCAATCCTTGGAAGCGGGTACTTGTTTTTATAGTAAGCTTGTTAAGCTCACGATAATCAATACACATCCTTATTGTGCCATCTTTCTTTTTGACAAATAGCGCTGGTGCACCCCAAGGTGATACACTGGGTCAAATGTATCCCTTGTCCAAAAGCTCTTGTATTTGAACCTTCAGTTCTTGTAGCTCTATTGGCGCCATTCTGTAAGGTGCCTTGGATAACGGTGCTGCTCTGAGTAGCAATTCGATGGTGAACTGATCACTAAAATTATTTAACAGTGACTTAGCAAAGCTAATAATATAGTGGCAAATAAAATTATCGAATCCCAGAGGAAAGAAGTAACGAAAAACCTTAAGTACTAAATCAGAAGTTCTCAAAATACTGGTTAGGAAAAATCAAATTTTGGGTTTTTGTTTAGTTCGAAAATCGTAATGCTGGCAAATTAAAATCAAACAGAAAAATAAAATACTTTTGATGAAATGATTATGAGAAGTACAGATTCCAGGGATATCTACCAATCAAGTATGACATGGATGAATGAATTGATTAATTCCCAATTTAATTCCTCTTCGTAGTGAAACATCAGAAAAAGTATTATGAACTTCTTTGTTGGACAATTCATAAAGTAGATTAATTAATTACCTATCTCCGCTCGGTCTCAAGATGAATTAATTAACTCCATAATTCTACGGATCTATTCCTATAATTTATCTCCTTCAGTTACGACAACAAATTAAATTATATTGTGAAAATCTCTTTCCATTGAAAACTATTACAGTTACGTCTCAAGCAATCAACTAATTAATCCTAAGATGTGGCCAACAAACTCAAGATTATGAATAAACACAGATTTCACAAACTACGAAGGGAAAGGGAAAATAATTCAATTAATCAAACATGCATACATTGATAATTCGAAACCCTAGAATCTGAAGAGAGATTTAGCTACACATATTCATAGTAATATTCATCATAGAAAAATAAAACCTGAATTGCATAAAAACTTGGGTCTGAATGTCTTCCCACAAAATTCTGTCTTCAAACATAAACTCTAAAACTCTTGGAAATCTTCTAAAAATCTTCAACTGCAAAATCTCTTAATTGCTATATTGATTTCCACCCTTAAATTCGAATTTTACTTGGCTATTTATAATAATGAAAGATGTATCAAACAACATCTAGGATTAGATATATCTCTATCTTCAAATCAGGTTCAGATTAGGAAATCCCGCAGTCGCGTCAATCGATGCCCTTGAAACACCCTCATCGATCGATGCACACCTTGCGTCGATCAACGTGAGCTTTGTTTCCGCACGTCAATCTCTCCTTCCTCTCGTCGATCGATCCTTCCAAATGTCTGCGTTGATCGACGTGCCCTGGCGTCGATCGACATAGACCTGGAACTTCGAGCACTTTTTTTATTCTTTCCTGTTTTCGACTAAAAACCTGCATGATTCACCAAACACGATATTACGAGCACAAAATTCAATCCATGCACGAAAAAGACACTAAAAACAGTCTGAACATCACTCAATCAGTCAAAGAACAACTAGATAAGTTGGTAAAAACACTAACTTACCATGAACTGTACTTGTCTTTTTGGTGGAAGACCAGACATATCATCGGGAAACACATATGGGTATTCTTTTACTACATGTATGTCTCTTACTTCAGGCTCCCCAGGTTCCATGCTCACCACGCTTACTAAGAAAGCTTCACAATCCTTCTTTCTTAAAAGTTTGTTTGCCTTCATTGCTGACACTAGACATGTTGACGACTTTGCTTAGCACCCCCTAAAAGAGAATTCCTCCTTCCCAGGTTCTTGAAATACCACTTCCTGATCAGGACACTTAATGATGGCATGCTTACTACTCAGCCAATCCATGCCATGTATCACATCAAAATCTCACATATCTAAAATGAATAAATAAGCAATATTTCCATTAATTTCAATCTTCACTCCCTTAACCATCCAATTCGTTTCCATCGCCTCATCTGATGGAAGACTTATCTTTAAAGACATTGCTATCTTATCACAGTTCACACCAATCTTCTTATAAAATGACTTAGAGATAAATGAATGTGATGCGCCAAAATAAAAAAGTACTAGAGCAGGTACTTGAAAGACTGGTAGAATATCTGTCATGGTCTTGGGCTCTTTTCTTTTCCCTTTCATGGTGTAAGAACGTGATGTTCCTCCCTTAGAAATGTTCTTCTCATACTTAGGGCAGTTATGGGCTCCATGTCCCGGCTTATGGCAACAATAGCATACGTTCTTCCCAAAGAAACATGGCGGCTTGTGGTGCTTCTTGCATTCAGTGCATTGAGGTTTCTCCACTATTACTCCAGTGTTGTTTCCCACGTTTGGCTTAGCATTATAATTCTCAAAAGTCCTTGACTTCTTCTCAGGTTGAGAACTCCTCCCTTTATTGTGATCATCCCAACGCCTCTTAGACGAAGCATTTGTACGTTTATCCTTAGGAATGTCCAAGTTCAGGCGTGTCGCGACAGCCTGAGCTCGTCCTACTAACTCCAAAAATGAGGTTGTAGTCACCTGGCCTGCCAATATGTAGGGTTTGAGTCTACGATGGACAACACGAGTTGCGATTAATTAATTTCTTGCCAAAGATCGTTCTTAGGATACCAGGAACAAATTTTAATTAAATAAACCATGCGAACCTATGCATGCTCCTACAATATTAATTGCAAAGGATGGATTAGAGAATACCTGATTTCACCGTTTGATCTACAGATCTAGATCGAAGCCAATAACGATGAAATAACCTTAGATCTGAGATAAAACGCCGTCTATGGACAGTTGTTCCTACAGATCTGATCTTCTGATCTGTTCCCCTGCTCCTTGGAAATTTGGTGAGGATTATCTACCAAGTTGAATCCGAGATCTGGAGAAATCGATCAGTTTCTCCCTCTGGATAGCCGCCGCCGTTCTCTCCCTCTTTTTCAATGTACTGAAAAGTCTAACATGATCTGATGGAGAGAAGGCCTATATATAGTGTTAGGGTTTTGAGAAACCCTAACCCTAATGGGCTGTGAGCAGTTCATGGGCCAGACCAGGGACCAGATGCAAATAATAAAGTGGGCCCTCTTTATTAATTAATCATTCCTTGTTCAACCTAGAACATAATTAATTAATAAAACATTGTTATAACCTTCACCACGGTAACAATGCGGACTCGCCCCTTTATTACCACGTTATTAGGAACGGGTTGCACCAAACTAACATGATCCACATATTTAAGGTTTTAGACATTCATTAATTAATTTGGCTTATGACAATCAGCCACAATTAATTAATCTCTTATTTCCTGAGTAATACCACTCACTCCTTTTCACTTATGCCTGAATTAAATAATTCAACCTGCAGGGTTTAGAATAATGAACCTTGTGAGCTCCTCAGGGAATGTCACCATCCTGAAACGGATATGCTTACCTAAACGTCCAGACTAAGCAGGCCACACATAAATTGCCAACACCCAAAATACGGGTATAAGAGTACATGAAAGACTCGCCACCATGGTAAATCAAAGTGTGGTCAATCTGTGTGTGCCCCTTATCCTTCAGTTAGGTTTAAGATCATAGGAAGTATGTTAGGGATCTGGCTCATTCCTATGTCAATGAGAATGGCACATCCCACTGTTGATCCCATCAATACATAACCATGTACCGACACATCAAGTAGCTAGGATAAGCCCACTTATGAACCAATGTGCCGCAGCTTAGACCGACAGCCTATCCAGGGACTGTCTCAGTTGTGATACTGTTTATATCTCGCTAGGTCAAACGATTCATATGATCCTCTGTGATCTCCTACACACCATATGATCATCCCTATAGGCGAGATAATAGGATATTATGGTTCGTTTTATGTTTGTTACATCAGACAGCGAGCATTGTTGTGGCAACACATATATGAAGACCAGTGTACAAAACACTTAATCATATATGCTTTCAGTATGCAATCCCAACAATCTCCCACTTATACTTAAATCATAATACCATTGCTTTATCAAAGTATTAAGTGTATCTATACTGTCAATCACTCCCACTGCATTCACGTTGTTGGTCCCGGATTATCAGGGTATAACTTAGCAGCGGAAAATATGGTTAATCGTTTCTTGCACTCTGCTGGTTACTCAGCTGACTGGGACCTTGTCAGCTGGTAAGTCAACTTGCACTCTGCGTACTCAGCTGACTGGCGACTGGCTCGTCAGCTGGTAGCTCAAGACTTAGAATGTTTTTAGCCTTGTTTGCACAGTTATATCAGTTTTCAGATATACACCAGCACTTGGGTGCTGGGTTTTAAATCAGTATGAAATGCAGAAAACTGATAAAAGACAAAGTATTTATAGTGGTTCGATCAACTGATCTACGTCCACTCTCCAGTCGTAGCACTGGAAATTCACTATAGAGTAATCAGGTACAAGTTGCCTACGATCTATCTCTAGCTGGTGCGACCCTTGTCCACCACTTCGCTAGATCAACCGCTCCCGGTCTTGATTCCTTCTTCAACTCTGATCAGCTGGTGGAGTGCGAGCACGTCACTTCAACCTCCACAGCTTCACTGGGTGTTTAGTTCTCCCAAGAACGTGTCTTCTCAATACGGCAAAAGCCCGTAATAACTCAAGTGCTGGGTGGCACAAGAGCTGCTGTGAACTTCCTCAGAAGAGAAAGAACACCAAAGAGATCAATAACTTACAAGCTGGAAGCTTGAAGTCTCGTGTTTGATAAATCAACACACGGATAGCCTTTAGAAAGGCCTCGAAAGTGTTTTGCTTCTACTTGCTTGAGCATAATAAATTTTGCAGTCTTTCGGTAGGTGAAGAGTTGGCCAGCGTCTTAAATGTTGGTGGTTCCGACCTATTTATAGACGCGGGATCCAATTCAAATCTTCTAGCCATTTGGACACATCCGGAAGGATGTCAGACCTCGGATGTCCTTCTGACGGCGGCAGGTATGTTTCTCCGGAAGGAACCATACCTTTGACCGCTTTATCTGACACAGATCTCTTTGTGTCAGAACGGCTCTATTCGTCAGTACGATGAATCGGAACTGGTGTCTTGAACTGATAGACTTGAAGGTATCCTCCCTTAAAAGTCATACTTTGTCAGTTTATTCCTCAGACGAATCTTCTTTTTGTCTCTAAGACTCTGGGAGAGCGAATCTTGAATTCTGCTGGTAACATCCGACTGGTAGATCATTCTGGTGATCTTGTGCTGGCAGTCTCTGCTGGTGACTTGCGCTGGCACAATCTAAGTCTACCAATATGTCTGATGTTAACCCTTTCTTGGAATCTCCCATGACTGGTGGCTTCACCGCTGGTGAACAGTGTCAGTGAGAACACGTATTCTGCTGGTAGGATTTGTCAGCCGCCTGCTGGTGAAAACCTTCCCAACTGGTGAACAGTAGCCAGTCATTAGCTCTTTCTCATGCTGATGAACAGTGTCAGCATGAGTCTTGTCAATCGCTTGCTGGTGAGACTTCTCTCAACTGGTAAGTATATCTCATGCTGGTGAACAGTAGCCAGCATGAGTCTTGATCAGCTGCGACTTACAACTCAAAAGACCTAAACAGGACTTTACATTTGAGACTGGAGCTATTCTAGAGACAAACTGACGCTGGTAGGACTTAGGATTTGATCCACCAAAACACCAAAACTAGAATCTAAACTAATAGCTACTGGGGAAAGGAAACTTAGCCAAATTTCCCAACACACGTCACCTCTTGTCACGATTTCTCGTATGATGTGATACTACACATCCTATGTGTTTCACCACCTTCTGAGTCTTGGGTTCCCTTGAGTTTGTCATTGCACCAACATGATCACAATTGCCTGTGACCTTATGAGGCAAACTCAGAACACACACCTCTAGAGGATAACACCGGAGTTATACTGCTTCTTGCGAAGCTCATGAAGCTGTCAAAAAACACAGCATTTATATCGGAATCCGCATCACACTTCTGTGTTGAATTCCTATAACTCCTCCTCCAAGGCCAACACATAGTTAGAGGTCGATTTCCTTTCCTTATGATCCTCCTGGATATCTGATCACTGTTATTTCTAACAGATTAATTATAATAACAACGGCACAAAAATTTGTAAACCCTAAAGTTACCGATCCAGGGGAATTGTGTGGGGAAAATATCCTATGTACTAATTATGATCCTATGATTCATTGTTTGAGGAATTCAAAATCAGGGTTTGGTTTTATAAAAGTAAAGAGAACAATGCAGAAAATTAAAGATGTTTTGAAATCAAATTTAAAAGAACACAGAGTCTAGGGAAGAATTCTTATTATGGATAACATGTAGGAATCAATTAATTTAACAGGTGGAATACTGCAACAATGCTATATTTCCTTGTTTGGCAAATATAACCTAGATTACTAATTAGTGACTATCTTCGCTCGGTCTCAAAGTACACCAAATTAGTCAATCTGATAAGCAAATCAGTTCAATTCCTACAGTCTAGTATGCATTCCTATTCCCACTATTAATATTCACCTCTCGGTCCTTCTATCAATAGCTAGACATCTAAATTAATCGTCACCTCTCGGTCCTTGAATTAAATTAGAATTAGAAAATAAACACAGGAATCATGAACCTAATTACATAATCCTAACATGCATCCATAATAATATCAACTCCTAGAACCCGCTAGGGTTTCTAGTCACTCATCGCAGATAGAAATCCAAAAGAAAACATATTAAATTGCATAAACATAAAGAACATACAAGAAAATAAATGGGTTTCGTGTTTCCCAAGTCTCCAAACTCTAAAAAATGAAAAATATGATTGCATCCCTTAAAAAGTCGAATTTAATTAGGTATTTATAGGGGTGGATGTGTATCCTATCAAATCTAGGGCTAAAGATATGAATAAATCCGATTTTCATCAGATTTCCGCTCCAGCAAACTCGCTCGCGTCGATCGTGGCTGATTGGCGTCGATCAACGTGGCCATCTCTTCGGCGTCGATCAATGCTGATTGGCGTCGATCGACGTGGTCTCTCGCCCCTTCTGCGCGGTCTCACGGTTTTGGCCATAACTTCCTCTCCCGAACTCCGATTTACCCGATTCCAGTTGCGTTGGAGAGCTAACTCAAAGAATCATCCATTTCCATGCGCCAATAGCCCGAATTCTCCTTGTGGAAGAACTCCTCACTGGTACTCTTACACGTCACTGCTTTCGGAACGGTTTTCAAGTGAATTTAGGCCTAAAACCTGCAAAAACACCAAGATGCGCATAATACCACCTAATATAGACTCATGCATAGAATATATATATATATATATATATATAAACTCAATAAAACTACATAAAATAGTAGAAAATAATATAGATAAGCGAGTAAAATAATGAGCTTATCAAACCCCCCAAACTTGAACGTTTGATTGTCCTCAATCAATAGGCAAGAAAGAAATCAAAAGATCATGCGATTAAAGTGCAATGCCTCACAAGATTCATCACAATCAAGAATAAAAAATCTACTACACACAAGCAATTTGAAAGAGACAAAAAATTCATCAACCGTGGAAGAACTTATGCTCTTTTCCTCAAATATATCAACAAATACACAACATTTTTTCTTTCTTTTTTTTTTCTAGCTCGTATGAACCTCTTATGCTCTTTTTATAATTTTGTATTCTTTTTCTTTTCAGAGAGCTTATGAGAATTCTAATTATTTCTTTGAGCTTCTTTTTTCACACATATTTTCACCACTAAGTTATATTTTCTTATCTCCATATCACAATCATTCCACCCCATATACCACAAATCAAGATATGAGCGAAACCAATACTTCTTCTTAATCTCATAGACAAGGAAATAAAATTTTTTGTATAGGCTCAAAAGTGGCTAACTAGGAAAAATTTAATGTGAAGGGACAGTGTTTAGGGAATTGGGCTATCAAAGATGGCCTAAGATCATCTCCTAAACTTGTGCACACTATGCAGTCTCAACACAGAAGATAAGCAAGTTCTAGAGAAATCAAAACACACATGTGAATCTCACATCAAACAAAATAAAGGCTCAACTTTCTCACACAAGGGTTCAAAAATTTTCTTCCACAGTCAATTTCAAATCAGCTCAATCAGCATGCAAGCATAAGTGTCAAATCAATTCTATCATGCGATATTCTACATTTATAGGCATCTAACCACAATCATAATCAATTTAAACTCAACCCTCAACCGATTCTAATCTCACAATCTCATTCGGGTTATATCAAAACTAAAAAAATTTCCCACAAAATAGAATAAAAACTTTTAAAAAAAAAAATTAAAGCGGAAAGCAAAATAAATAAAGGATAGAATGTTCCATCTCTTGTCCACATCCCCCCAAATTTATTTCCAACTCGAAGAGTGGAATAAGTTTGAAAATCAGACAAAAGAGGGAACAATACCTCGTAGTTGATCTCAGACATCAACTTTTTATCTCCCGGAGTCTTCAGATATCGCGCGGCGTGAATTGTTGCAGCTGGCACTTCGCGTCGATTGTCGTGAAGCCTTCTTGCCGATCCTGTTGAGGATCGAAGTGTATCACGCTGGGCTGCTCGGCGTCGATCGACGCCAGGCTGCGTCGATCGACGTTGAGTTGATCTCCAAATTTTTTTTTAATTTATACTACAAAATAAATGTTAACGCAAAAATAATAGAAATTCGAAATAAAAAAAATGAAAATTAAAAAGAAAATATGGAAAAGGTTGGGTTACCTCCCAACAAGTGCTTGATTTAATGTCGCAGCTCGACGATACCTCAAATCACTGCCAGGGAGGTGGGGTCCAGACTCGCCGACCTTTGGAATCCACCATGTAAACCTTTCGATCCTTGATAATGGTGGTGAGCTCAGAAAAAGGCAGCGTAGTAGACAGATTCACCCTTCCGTTTCCTCGCTCCCATTCGATGGCAGCTGCTAATTCCTCTTCAGATAAATCTCCTTCGTCAGTAGTGGAGATTCGATAGCACTCCGCTTTCTTCTTGCTCTTGTCGATCACAAAGGTAATCTTTTCATCGTTCGCTCGGAGTGTGATCTCGCCGCCTCGATAGTCAATGAGAGTGGCGCTAGTGTCGAGAAACTCACGCCCCAAGATCATGGGCATGTTCTTGTCTTCCTTCATCTCGTGCACCACAAAATCTGCAGGGAAGATGAGATAGCCCACCCGAATGAACACATCCTCTAGTATACCTTTCGGGCAGGACACAGAGCTGTCCACCATCTGCAGGGTGATCGTGGTGGGCCTCATCTCTCCGATGTTGAGATGCTTGTAGATGGAGTACGACATCAGGTTGATATTGGCCCCGGTATCACATAGTACTCTCTCGAATGTGTGTCCCCCAATCTCAACCGGAATAGAGAAGCATTCAGGGTCGCTTCTCTTGATGGGCACCTGCTTTTGAAGTAGCAGGCTGCACTGCTCATGGATCTTCACCGTCTCGTTCTCCACGAACTGCTTCTTTCCACTCATCAATTTCCGGAGGTACTTCATGTACCCCGGGATCTCTTTCAGTGCTTCGATCAGCGGGATGTTGATGCTGACCTTCTTTAGGTTCTCCACAAATCTGGAGAACTTCTCGTCCTCTTTCTGCTTCGCGAACCGCTGTGGGAAAGGCAAAGGAGGGGGTTGATTTTCAGACTGCTTCAGATTTGTGCCTGGAACAGACTTCAGGGTCGATCGACGTAGAGTGGCGTCGATCGACGAGGCTTTCTCTTCGATCGACGAGGATGGTGCGTCGATCGACGTGGATCCCTGTCCCGCGCAGTGTTGCTCCTTTTCACCTCCGGAATCATTCACAGCCATCTCGGGACCATTGTAGCTCGTCCCAGACCTCAGAGTGATGGCCTTGCAGTCTTTTTGAACCCTTGGGTTCACCTCCGTTGTGCTCGGAAGCTTCCCAGGCTTGTGTTGGTCGCCGAGTGTGGTGGCAATCTGGCTCAATTGCGTGTCCATCATCTGAAGGTGTTTTATCATCAGCTGCATGTGGTCGGCCATCCCCTTCACTTCGGTTTCTACTTTCCCAAACCGGTTATCCGAGCTCTTAATGAATTTCTCGAGCGTCTCCTCCAACACGGATTTCTTTCTTTCCACTATTTCTCCTCCAGTATCTACATCAAAACCAGACGGAGGGTGTTCTGCAGCAGAAGGGTTAGAATAAGAAAAACCAGGGTGAGATCGCCCATGGTTGTAATGATACCCTTGATTGCCTCGGTAGTTATTGTGATAACCACCGCCAATGTAGTTCACTTCCGTCCCGGCAGTTCCAGACGAACTGCTTGCACCCCGGTTGATGTAGTCGGCCTCCACCGGAACAATAGCCATGCTTGGCTCTGCAACAGTTGCCGCTTGTGTTGTGCCCAATTTTTCAATCTCTTCCCGAAGCTTTTTCACCTCAGCAACCACATCAATTTCTGGTTTGGCTTCCACAGCTTTGACCGGAATCTGTCTCTCAGTTGGCCATTGGTGGCTATTCAGCGCCATGTCTGCCAGCAACCTCATACTCTCTGCACCACTCTTCTTCATCAGTATACCACCAACAGATGCATCAACCAACTCCTTCATGTGAGGATTCAAACCCTCGTAGAAATGGCACACTTGCATCTCCAGATCGATACCATGTCCAGGACAGAGTCGTAGAAGCTCTTTGTATCTCTTCCAGGCCTCATAGAGTGACTCATCATACATCTTCTTGAAAGTAGTAATGGCAGCTTTCCTCTTCAGCAGCAGGCTCGGTGGGAATTAGTTGGTAAGGAACTCTGCTCGAAGCTCCTCCCATCTCCCGATTTAACTCTTATCCTATCCAGCAAACCAAGACCGTGCCTCGTCTCTGAGTGAGAACGAGAACAGTCTCATCCTGATCACATCTTGGGTTACTCCGTTCTGCTTCACAGTGTTACACACCTCGATGAATTGGTTGAGGTGGGTATATGGATCTTCTACAGCTCTCCCCCCAAACTGGTTTTGCTGCACCATCTGAATAAGGCCTGTGCGCAGCTCGAAGTTGTTGGCATCAATGCCAACTCTGAATCCGGCCTCCGCTTGCTGTGGAAGAAATCGATCCAAGATGGACCTTGCGGGATCACAACTTGCCTATCGTTCAACTCTGCCAGTCTTGCAGCTTGTTCCGCCTGAGTAGCCTGGGCTGCTTGCAGTTGAGCTCTCAGCTGTTGTACTTCATTCACAAATTGCCTCTGATCCTCGGGAGTCATGTTTTGCAGAGGTGCTTCAGGATTCTCAGCCATCTCTCGCTGTTTTTCTTTTCCTTTCTTTTTGATTTTCCTGCAGGTTGCTTCAATTTCAGGGACAAAGGCCTCGAGTGTTTTTCCTTTGGCTCGCGTGTTCATGCACCTGCACAGAAAATGGGTAAATATCAGTTCAGCATCAATCGACGTGGATGTCACGTCAATCGATGCAAGAAAGTGGTCGGTGTCGATCCACGTAAGGTGTCCGTCGATCGATGCATAAAGATGATCGACGTCGATCGACGCTAAGGGGCGTCAATCGACGTGGAATGCAGAAACGAAATTCACACACGCACACGTACACAAAATAAAACTCAATCCAGCAAATCCTAAAACGAACTAGTAACAAGATAAAATCTAACAATTCCCCGGCAACGGCGCCAATTTGATCACTGTTATTTCTAACAGATTAATTATAATAACAACGGCAAATAAATTTGTAAACCCTAAAGTTATCAATCTAGGGGAATTGTGTGGGGAAAATATCCAATGTACTAATTATGATCCTAAGATTCATTGTTTGAGGAATTCAAAATCAGGGTTTTGTTTTATAAAAGTAAAGAGAACAATGCAGAAAATTAAAGATGTTTTGAAATCAAATTTAAAAGAACACAGATTCTAAAGAAGAATTCTTATTATGGATAACATGTAGGAATCAATTAATTTAACAGGTGGAATACTGCAACAATGTTATATTTCCTTTTTGGCAAATATAACCTAAATTACTAATTAGTGACTATCTCCGCTCGGTCTCAAAGTATAGCAAATTAGTCAATCTGATAAGCAAATCAGTTCAATTCCTACAGTCCAGTACATCTGTTTGGATAGTGTAGATTGTATCATGCATTCCTATTCCCACTATTAATATTCACCTCTCGGTCCTTCTATCAATAGCTAGACATCTAAATTAATCGTCACCTCTCGGTCCTTGAATTAAATTAGAATTAGAAAATAAACACAGGAATCATGAACCTAATTACTTAATCCTAACATGCATCCATAATAATATCAACCCCTAGAACCCGCTAGGGTTTCTAGCCACTCATCGCAGATAGAAATCCAAAAGAAAACATATTAAATTGCATAAACATAAAGAACTTACAAGAAAATAAAAAGGTTTCGTGTTTCCCAAGTCTCCAAACTCTAAAAACTGAAAAATATGATTGCATCCCTCAAAAAGTCGAATTTAATTAGGTATTTATAGGGGTGGATGTGTATCCTATCAAATCTAGGGCTAAAGATATGAATAAATCCGATTTTCATCAGATTTCCGCTCCAGAAAACTCGCTCGCATCGATCATGGCTGATTGGCGTCGATCGATGTGGCCATCTCTTCGGCGTCGATCGATGCTGATTGGCGTCGATCGATGTGGTCTCTCGCCCCTTTTGCACGGTCTCACGGTTTTGGCCATAACTTCCTCTCCCGAACTCCGATTGACCCGATTCCAGTTGCGTTGGAGAGCTAACTCAAAGAATTATCCATTTCCATGCGCCAATAGCCCGAATTCTCCTTGTGGAAGAACTCCTCACTGCTACTCTTACACGTCACTGCTTTCGGAATGGTTTTCAAGTGAATTTAGGCCTAGAACCTGCAAAAACACCAAGATGCGCATAATACCACCTAATACAGACTCATGCGTAGAATATATATATAAACTCAATAAAACTACATAAAATAGTAGAAAATAATATAGATAAGCGAGTAAAATAATGAGCTTATCAATATCCGATGCCATTCAACTCACAAGGCTCATTCACTAACCAATGTGCCTATCCAGAGTCGAACTGATATTTGTTTAACATGCTTATAGCATTACAGATATCTAACTTCGTTCATTTACAATATTGAAAGATAACAATCTTTCTTGCTATGAACAACTCACCACACAATCAATTTAAGTGACTTGAGATACCTGAACATCCTTTTCTTTTAACAACACAAGACTTTAATTCAAAAGATGTTCCAAGATCTCATAAGTCCTTCTTCTGAAACTGTTCGGATAACCATCATTTATGCCTGACAATATCTCCACACCGTATCCGAATGTGAAAATACCATCTACATAATGTGCAAGGAAAACCACGCTTTCACTGACTCATAACTGGTACATGAAACTCTTATTCTCGATAGACAATATCGAAATGTCTGTTTCATGACTTTGAAGCTCCTTTAAGTTCGTACTTGAACTTCCTTAGCTTCCAAACACAATGCTTTTCATTTTACTGCACTTAACTTATATGGTTGTTGCATACAGATGTCGTCACCTTTTATCAAGGTACCCGTTTATAAAATACGGATGACGTCATCTATCTTCCAGATAGTTAGATTTATATGTGCTGTTATGGTTAAAAAGAATTCGAATGGGTTTAATAGTTGCAACCAGTGAGAAAGTCTTGTTGTGAAACATACTTTACTCACTAACCTAGACTTTCGAAAACATACTAGGTTACCATTCGAGCATTTCTTTCCTTATATATCAATCAGTTACTTATAGCTGGTAAGCTATTTGGCAATCACTGATCCTGATACACAACCATAACCTTTATTGATTCATTTCTAAATCCATGACTTGGCGTCATCAAACTGCATCTTTTGTCTTAACAGCTTCGTTGCGCTTTAAGGGATGAATACGATGTTGTTCGTTAAGCTGGGAACAAGTCCAGAGACTGTTTCCACGAACCAGAACCATTAAGCCTGTTAAGTCAACCTCCCACTGCAACGATGCTCCTTTTACGTTGTCAGTTAATGGTTCATTAATTTGTGGTTTACCACCTTACACAAGTGACCATGCAATTGGTACCATACCTTCCAATGTATGCTCAATATGCCACGGGGTATTTCCTGATGGATTTGAATTGTCTTCTCTAAAATGTTAGAGAACAATCTCACATTTGGATTCATGGTTTCATCCTATACAACTTGCTTGTATCTAGGATGTACAAAGCAACCATGTTTTTCGTTTACCTGGAATAGCCCACCAAGCAGTACTAGCTTAAACCTTTCTTCCAACCAATCAGTTTCCTATACTGCTTAATAGAGTCAAGGTCTGCTAGGGTAATTGGAACTAATTTAGAAGACATTAGATTAAGCAAACATACAACTACTTTTGGCGTTGTTCCCAAAACGATAATTTGGCAAAGCTGGCATAACTTATAAATTTTTAAAGAATCTTATTTCGTTTTACCTACACTATCCCAATCAAGGGATAATAGGTGTAGTTAACTGGGATGCGATCCCTTTGCTCTGCCAGATACTGTAAAACCTCATCACTTAAGATACATCATTATGAATGAACCATAATGTTTTTACGATCTTGTTTAACTTATTCTCTACCTTAGTCTTGAACGCTATTGATTAAAGCAAGAGACTAAGACTTGTAGTGAACTAGATAAACATATCCAAATCTTAAATGATTATAGTATCAATGCCTGTTAAGGCAACTACGGAAGTAGACTCAAACCAGAGCAAACACGAAATAACCTATAGAGATACAATCGCCTATTAAAAGGCCTTGGTTACCATCTTAAACCTCTAAGTAGTTGTCATAAGTACCATTCTTAGGAATACCTGGATTGAATCCATAACTTCATGAATTACTTAAAACTACTTAGACTGATGTAACCTATCTCTATAGAGATTCTTTAAATTATACCTTAGAACACTGACAGTTTATGAAATCAAGTAATGAAGAGACAATCATCCATAATAGAAAACAATGTTATTCATTATGATAGAAAAAACTCTATCAAATAACTGATAATCCAAAACAATAGATGAAAATTGTTTATCAAAACAAAACCAATATCTCTTCAAAATTTTAACATAAACTTAAAGCAAATAACTCCAACAGCTTGAGAAGATCTCTAGCATCTTCCTTGGAGTTGGTAATCTGTCATCCTCAAGCATCATCAGCTTGATTCCCTGCATAGTGCAGCCAAAACATGATTAGTACTTACAGTAACCACTACTCACTAGGAGTAGAAAACTGATACTAAACATGTAAATGATGACGTACCTTGTCCGTTGGTGTTAACACCTGGACAATTTGCTCTCCAGTATCCTATCTTGCCACAGCGGTAACACTTGCCCTTTCCTTTAACTTTCACAGCCTTTTTCTTTGGAGCATAAACTCCATTGTTCCCACCAGCAGTTTTCATAATGCTGATGCTGCAGCTGTAGTACCTTACTCATAGTGGTCATCATGTAGCATTTCACTACATTATTAGACTTGATCCACTTATTGTAAGACTGCTGCCGCTCGGCAGTAGCATCAGCACCTGGGACTGGCGGACAAGGATCAGTAAGGACAAACTTGTGTTCTTCCGCAACAAGGATATAATCCAAATTACGTTTCCATTCAAGGAAATTCGGACCATTGAGAGGATTTTGAGCGAGGATATTAATGACATTATTCATAGACATATCTGAAAACAAATAAGCGAATTAAAGTAAGCACACACTACGAACAATTGAAACAAATATGCATAGAACCTTTAGATAAAACAATGCAATTTGCTTCCTCCAATTGCCCAAGCTAATTTACCGCAAGCTACTTGAGTAGACGTTTACGGCAAACGCTCAACCAGACCAAAATCTGTCCTTTAATTTCTTAACATGTCAAGTATCTTAAGCAAAAGAAATTAATATTGGAGATCTTAAGACCATGTTCACCTATCCGGAGCAGGGACATCATTCATGAGTTATACTCCAGGCAACATCTAAGCCAAAATTAACCACAAGCCTAACTCCGGATGTTTTAGAGCAATTTAGCATACGTACTGGACCCATGGCGCATGCCCCTCACATCCTTTGTTATCTCATTTAGTTTAATCTTAGAGATTAGTGAAAGTTGTCTCAATGCAAGCTACTTGAGTAGACGTTTGCTCAGAGGCTCCCACTTCTCATCTCAAACTAAATGTTTTATTTAGAAACCTCATCGCACCAGACCTAGTGAGAAACCTCTAACGCAAGCTACTTGAGTAGACGTTTACGCTTCAAGGTGTCTCACTTCCAGTGAGAGGTCGTATTTGTGGAGGTCTAATGATCTTGGTTAGAGAAGAACCAAAATCCAGCTTAGTATTTTAATTCTAAAGGTTTCATGCGCACACATTATTTTATGTTCCCATAAATTATGTCACGCCCAAAATTCCATCATAAATTAATATGATCCCGGAATTTATAGACACAATTTAAAACATAAAATAAATCACATAAGACATGCTCAAAAATTAAATTGCAACATGCTTATAACTGTAAATAATTAAAGCAAATAATCATGCTTTCCTATTATTTACTAGTGTGCACATAATAAATCACATCAGTACGAGAAATAATTAAATAAACAAATAAAATTTTTCGTGGCCCCTCAGATGCAATTACAACTGAAAAATAATTAAATCTAACTATTACAAGATTTAATTGTAATACAGATCTTCAAACTAGGCCTCCGTTTGACTTGAAATCTGTTTTGAATTGCATAAACAACATTTGGGCTTCAATTAGGGCTTGAGGCCCAAAACAAGAACCAAACCTTAATTTCTAGACTGCGGGCCGCCTCCGGAGTTAGAAGCCCGATTTCCGGCCCGGGCTTGGAAACCCTAGGTTTTGCAAACCCTAGTTTCACAAACCCTAGCCGCAATCTTTGCACACCCAGCCGGCGCGCCGCCTGCGGCCAAACGTCGCACCAGCCATCACCCAGTTCAGCCCCCGCCGCTGCCTTCACGTCCAACCACCTCCACCGCCGGAGCAGTCATCTGCTGCAGTCGCCGATAGCGCGACACAAAACAGAAACACATGCAACAAGGCTGCGCTGCCATGTCCGCCGCCGCGCGCACCCTCACGCGGCTTGCGCTGTCCACGTCGCCACCACCGCTCCAGGGAAGACGACAGGAGAGGTAGGGGGTTCGGGGCTCGCGAACGCCACGAGGGCGCGTCCCAGCCACGCGCAGAATAGATCTGTTGCGCGCCACCGCCACCCTCGCACACCGCTTGCTCTTGTCACCTGCAGAGTCGCCGGCCACTTCCGAGCAGGCCGCGCGCGCCGTCTTCTCTCCTGGGACGACTGTCGCCGCTGCTAGACCTGCCATGCTTGCCAGAAAAAACGAGCAGCAGCAACATCAAGCCCTAGGGCGCGGCCCAGCTGCAAGCAGAGAGGATGCCCGCCGCCGGCGAGATCTGGCAGGAGAAGAGGCTGAACCCTTATGGGTGTTCTTCCATGTTCTTCGTTCTTCGTTTCTCGTTCTTCTGGATCTCAATTTTTACAGATTTGAATAATAAAAAATACAAAAATTACAGATCTACAATCTATTATAATTTTTGCCTGTCAAATCTAACCACGGATTTTCTCGTGGTGAAAACCAGATCCAAAAACGAGAAGGCGACGAGAACAAAAACATCCACGACAATTTAAATCCATCCATGAACATACATATTCATTTAATTTCAATTTATCCAAGATAGAGCCTAAGAACATGAACCTGGCTCTGATACCAATTGTAGGGTTTGAGTCTACGATGGACAACACGAGTTGCCATTAATTAATTTCTTGCCAAGGATCGTTCTTAGGATACCAGGAACAAATTTCAATTAAATAAACCATGCGAACCTATGCATGCTCCTACAATATTAATTGCAAAGGATGGATTAGAGAATACCTGATTTCACCGTTTGATCTACAGATCTGGATCGGAGCCAATAACGATGAAATAACCTTAGATCTGAGATAGAATGCCGTCTATGGACAGTTGTTCCTACAGATCTGATCTTCTGATCTGTTCCCCTGCTCCTTGGAAATCTGGTGAGGATTATCTACCAAGTTGAATCCGAGATCTGGAGAAATCGATCAGTTTCTCCCTCTGGATAGCCGCCGCCGTTCTCTCCCTCTTTTTCAATGTACTGAAAAGTCTAACATGATCTGATGGAGAGAAGGCCTATATATAGTGTTAGGGTTTTGAGAAACCCTAACCCTAATGGGCTGTGAGCAGTTCATGGGCCAGACCAGGGACTAGATGCAAATAATAAAGTGGGCCCTCTTTATTAATTAATCATTCCTTGTTCAACCCAGAACATAATTAACTAATAAAACATTGTTTTAACCTTCACCACGGTAACAATGCTGACTCGCCCCTTTATTACCACGTTATTAGGAAGGTTTGCTCTAAACTAACATGATCCACATATTTAAGGTTTTAGACATTCATTAATTAATTTGGCTTATGAAAATCAACCACAATTAATTAATCTCTTATTTCCTGAGTAATACCACTCACTCCTTTTCACTTATGCCTGAATTAAATAATTCAACCTGTAGGGTTTAGCATAATGAACCTTGTGAGCTCCTCAGGGAATGTCACCATCCTGAAATGGATATGCTTACCTAAACGTCCAGACTAAGCAGGCCACACACAAATTGCCAACACCCAAAATACGGGTATAAGAGTACATGAAAGACTCGCCACCATGGTAAATCAAAGTGTGGTCAATCTGTGTGTGCCCCTTATCCTTCAGTTAGGTTTAAGATCACAGGAAGTATGTTAGGGATCTGGCTCATTCATATGTCAATGAGTATGGCACATCCCACTGTTGATCCCATCAATACATAACCGTGTACCGACACATCAAGTAGCTAGGATAAGCCCACTTATGAACCGATGTGCCGCAGCTTAGATCGACAGCCTATCCAGGGACTGTCTCAGCTGTGATACTGTTTATATCTCGCTAGGTCAAACGATTCATATGATCCTCTGTGATCTACTACACACCATATGATCATCCCTATAGGCGAGATAATAGGATATTATGGTTCGTTGTATGTTTGTTACATCAGTAAGCGAGCATTGTTGTGGCAACACATATATGAAGACCAGTGTACAAAACACTTAATCATATATGCTTTCAGTATACAATCCCAACACAATATTCCTCCAATCTCTGACCGTAGTCCATACTCAAATCGCCAAGTTTTCTTCTCTTCAGTGTCCACCAGATGTGGAGCATATCGCGACAATCGGTTGAAAGTTCTCTCGGAATCGAGAATCGTCATCTCCCCTTGCTCCATGTTCATTAACTCCATCTCCTTCTGCTTACGATATTCCATTTGAATTTCTCAACTCTTATCCACAAAATATCAGTTGTGGTTCGTATTGGGGTTCGTACCGCACTTGGCCTATTACCATAAAACCCTCCAGGACCTCTTGCCATCTATCACATAGTTTATGGTGAGTTTAGCATACATTAAAAAAATAAGATAGTACCTTTCTTTTGGAGCGATGTGGCCGGCGAGATGATGGTTTTTTTAAAAAAGTTTTTTTTTTCGCGGGTCTACAGAAACATAAACCCGCTCTGATACCAAACTGTAACGCCCCAAATTCGTAGTATAAATAATAAATAGTAAATAGCATAAAACATCTTTTATTTAAGAAATAATATTAAAACAGGTGCAAAAGATAAATTATTTTCATTTTAAAAATAAACTAAAAGTAAACAAATAACTTTTTTTAAAAAAATCTCCATAGCCGTCATCTGTCTCCAGCCCATCGCCCGATTTATTAACCTGAAAAAAAATGTAATAACTTCGGGGTGAGTGTCATTAACTCAGTGGTGAATTCAATTTATCCAAGTTATACAATTAACACAAGGTAAACATAGAAAATAGAACATGTAGGCAGCCCATCGGCTTATCTCGTGGTTAGCCCATCGGCTAATAATAGGTACTTGCATTAAAGCATAACATGGATAAAATGATGTATCACACATAGATTCCCCACCTTGACTTTTCAACTTGCTGAAGGGATTCGCGAACTGAATCACGAAGTCCGTTTGCCAAGGATCGTTAATTGGAATATAAAAAATAAATTGCTATGCCTATGATTAGTCCTAGCATGCTCCTATTGAATATGCACAAGGGGGTTTATGCGGAATACCTGGATTGTAGAAACCTAAAGAACGAGTGCGTAGAGATTTGATCCTTGATCCTTTCCCACACACAAAGATTAATTCCTAACAGATTGAGGAATTAAATCTAAGAAAATAAAATAAATATTTTCGAAAACAAAGAGGGAGATAAGAAAGAAGATCCTCATGATCTGATCTTCTGATCTATATCCCAACTCTAATCCGAATATCTGGTGAAGATTCCCTTTGGATTCCTTGCCCGGTTGAGAAGCAGAATTTCCTCCTCGTTTCTCACATCAGTCGATCACCACAGCTCCCAAAATATGGTTTGCTGTGTGCAACATATGATCTTGTGGTGTGTTGAGATCTGTGGAACTGAGGCCTATTTATAGGAAAATATTGTACTTCTATTGGGCCTGAGTTTCATGGGCTAGACCAGGGACCAGAATGCAAATAGCAAATAAAGCCTATCAGTTAATTAATTCTCATATTCAACCCAGAATATAATTAATTAATTAATATTGATTCATTCCACCAGAGAATCAATATTGTCCTACCTAAATGCTATCACGTTTTGAGGCACGGGTTGCATGGGCTCGGTTTATCCCTACATTTAAGGTTACAGACATTCGTTAATTAATTTAAGATCTGACAAGTTATTTAATTAATTAACATCTTATATTCCTGAGTCAATCTACTCAAACATTTTCACTTATGCTTGAACTTAATCAGCTTGCAGGACTTTAGCATAACGAACCTTTTTAGCTGCTCAGGGAATGTCACCATCCTATACTGGATGTGGTTACCTAGTTGATAAGTTCGTTATTTCGCTAACTTATCATTGAGTTTTTGTCCATTTAGTGTTCAAGACATTTGATTTTTATTTATATTTATGCATGACTGTATTTTGGTGTTAGGTGGTATTTTGATGGTGGAATTTTGCAGGAAATAGGCTTTGATTGAAGGAAGCTCGAGAGGGAGAATGCTGGGTCTGTCTCGGCCGAGATGAAGGCTACCTCGGCCGAGATGAACCCCCGAGATGAGCGCAGCACGGGCTGCCGAAGGTCGACGCGGGAGCTCCATCTCGACCGAGATGAAGTCCATCTCGGCCGAGGTGGATGGTCGATGTGCATTCGTGGCGGCCGAGATAGGTGTGAACCGGAAAGAAGAAGAACGGCCATCTCGGCCGAGGTAGAGTGTATCTCGGCCGAGACACGTGTCGTCTGGGCGAAAATTTTGACGTTTCTGATTATTTCTGATTTTCCTTGCCTGCAAATCTGACCAAATGATGTTTGGGCACGATTTTTCTCACCTACCTTACCTGCAAACTTGACAAAATGGAGTCTGGGCACTATAAAATGGGGCAATCGGGAGATGATTAGGAAGGAATGATGGTTGGAGAATATAGAGTTGTAGGAGAGAGATGTATTATTTTTGTTTTCTGAAAAAGAGAGCTGAGTTGGGAACGGAAGTGAGCAGCATGGAGTTTTATTTCAGAAGAGGGAATTGAAGGGATGAAGTTGTTTTCTGTATTAAACATCCGGTTATAATGCAAAATTATTATTCCAGGTTTAATCTCTTCATGATTTATTTAATTATGAATATGTTGAACTGATCTCTTTATCAGATTCTAGGGATATAAATCTATCTTGAATACATGTTATGAATTAATTCGTTCAAATGCCTTTCCTTGATTGATTTGTTGGAATCTTGTGTTATATTATGCCTAGTTTCGTTGGCCACTTGATTAGGTTATCAGTTAATTAATTTGAGACTCATAAGGTAAAAATTGATTTACAAGAAAATGATTCCGCAATATAATTTGGTATTCTTGTCTGAAAAAGAAAGAATTAAATTATAGGAAAATATCTGTTGTTTTCTGGAGTTATTGATTATTTCTTGAGACCGAGAGGATAAAGGATTCTCAATAATCAACTTTGTAATTTGCCTAAAAAGGAAGTTTACAATATTTCTCTGATTTCCATCTTTCAAGGAATTAAATTGGCATTTGAAGAATTTATTCTACATGTTAATAAAGATAGTACTCAAATCCCTAGAATCTGAATTCTTATATTTATTTGGACAAAATCCTAAAATTTGCGTGATTATAATAGTTCTCTAAATTCTTGTTTAATATTATTTCTGAATTTATATTACAAAAACTTTTTCAAATTGTGATTGCCTCAAACAATTATCCGAGAAACTCTAATTCAGTACTCAAGGTTTTTCATTGTTTCATTCCCCTGGATCGATAACTTTCGGGTTTATAAATTTATTTGCCACTATTTCTATAATTAATCTGTAGAAATTACAGTGATCACTAGTTCCGGTACCAGACAGTCATACACAAACTGCTATCACCCAAGATACAAATATGCAAGCTCAACTAGAGCCTTTCACTGCAACTCAAAGTGATACACAATCTGCATATACTTCCGTACCTTCATTTAGGTTTAAGATCTCATCAAGCCATAAAGATATGGATTCTTTTAATGTCAGATAAAAGAATCGATCTCAACTTAGGTCCTTATCAATGTGTGCCCCACACCAGCATACCAAGCCATCCAAGATAAGATGCTTATTACTGCGTATGCTACAGCCTACACCGTCAGTTTATCCTGGAACTGTCTCAGCTGTGATAACCATTTATATCTCGCTAGGTCAAATGATCCATACGATATTCCGTGATCTACTACACACCGTATGATCTCCCAATCGATGAGATAAGATGATAATTGTGTTTGCGACACATGTTTGTTAATTCAGACAGGAGATGAACATACAACATTTATGATTCTCAGTATATTAACCAATCGACCTTGTACATAATATACCAATCATAATGCTTTCAGTATATAAATCCATCAATTGCTTGAAAATTGAACAACGTAGTTAATTCCTTGCGCCGCAAATAATATGAATAATATGTTTTAATAAACCAAATAAATGAATAAAATATAAATACAAAATAATTAATTAGTAGAAAACGATATGCATGGCCCTACATAAAGTAATGGGTAGCCCACTAAATTTACTATTATTTTGATTTTAGCCAAGCCCAAGTTTAAATTTATTCTCCCAAACCCAACACCATAACCCAAAAAAATAAAAGAATAAATAATAAAACATACCACCTTATTTCTCCAAAACTCCCACGGGGGGGGGGGGGGGGGGGGGGGGGGGGGGGGGGGGGGGGGGGGGG
>JAPKLW010000043.1:370092-507460 GCA_026898455.1 Plectranthus barbatus
TATTTCTCCAAAACTCCCACGACCCCCCCCTTCCTCCATTTTTTTTTCTCTCTCTCTCTAACCTCCCACTCCACTATCCTCTCACTCTGCTATTCTCTGCGCGCAAGCCCACCTCTCATTTCTCATCTACTTTTAATTACTTATAACCCTTTACCCAATATTCCACCCAACTCTCTCCACCGCACCGTCGCAGTCCTCCCCCTTCAAGAGCTGCTGCTACAGCCTCTTATTTTTCCTCCAATCCCTAAGACTCAAATGCTTTAAAAAAAATAAATACTTGCAGAGAAGAAAGGTATTTCTACCTTTTAGAGCATTAGAAGAAGACAATTGTTTGGTGAGTTAGGGGAATGGAAATGAATAGCTATTTATAATGTGAAAAAAATGCTAGTTTAGATGTCTGAAATATTTTTAGGAATAATTGGCTGAATTGATGGAGGGATTAACGGTGACAGGGTGAAAAATTGAAGAATTCATGGAGAATGAATATTTACTCCCGCTGCAGGAAATCGTGGTGAAATGAAGAAATTTCAAATGTCTAGAAATTGATTGCTTTGATTTATTTCATTGGATGGGGATAATTGACTTTCCAAAATTGTGGTCAATTTAAAATGAGAATAAGAAATGGCCAGGTTTTTGAGTTAATGAAAAAAAAATCAATTGGGCTTAACTAATAACTACTAATGGACTCAAAATAATATAATTTCATGGGCTAAACAAATTGGCACAGAGAAATAATTTGGGCCCTTAAACAATTTAAGTAGGTAACAGGTTTATAAATAGTTTGGATAAATCGGCTCAAAGTTTAAATTAACTTAAAAATAAATAAATAATATTAAATTATAAATTCATAAAATATAGGCGCGACTTATAGGAATTTTAACTGAAAATAAAACATGCATGGATAAAGAATGTAGCAAAATATTGTAAAAAGTTTTGGGTCGCTACATACTTGAAGCCTAAGCACAACCAATTCTTTTTTCAAGGGCTAGGAAGGTTTATGAAAATGACAGAGGGTTCGTTGCAAGGAAGACACATGGATCTCACACCTATTTGAAACCAATGTTTCGAGTTCTAAGGAAGTCAAATTTCAAACGAACTACACACACGTGTGCACAACCTCAATTTTCTCATTAAAAAGTCATGCATTATTACAAGATGAAAAATAAGGTAGTGCAAAAAGATCATAAAAAATATCCCACTACAATGATACTTTTGGTTTAGATTCCCGGGAGCAATCCAACGTGCCAATCCTGTAAGACCCCGTGATGATCGGAGACCTAAAATATAATCATTATTTTGTAGGAACAAGTACATGCATACCAGCTTCAGAAGAAGAGGAGTTTGTGGATCCTTGACAGCGGATGCTCAACTCATATAATCAGAGAAAGAAATATGCTTACATATCTAATAATGTTCAAAAGACCCCCGGTTATGTTTGGTGACAACTCCAAAAGTCAAATCATTGGAAGGGGATGTGTGGAGCACAATGGAATAATGGGCCACATATGGACTTCTATACAGAGATTAGGATTGGCCATGAGAAGTCGGCTCCAATAACTCCACAGCAGAACAGGCTAGCAAACGAAAAAACAGAACATAAAGAAGTATTGAGGACGATGGTCGCCGAAGCCAACCTGAATGAGAGATATTGGGGCGAAGAAGTCATCAATGCATGCTACACTTAGAATAGGAGTTGTTTCAATGTCTTACTAAACAAGACTCCCTACGAGGTATATTATGGTCTTAAGCTCATTTTAGCTTATTTTCGTGCTTTTGGTTCTCCATGTTACATTCACACAAGCGAGAGTTGGAAGCTTAATACCTTTTTGCCTAAGGTGGATGAAGGTGTGTTCCTACAATATGGACAACCTTCTCATCAGGCTTACAGGGTACTTAAAAAGGCAACTGGGTGTGTGGAAGTAACATGTCATGTTATTTTTTATGAGGCTACTTTAGTGCGTAGGACCATGTAAGAGCTGGCACAAGACATTCATGAGATCAATGATGTCAATGAGCAATTGAGAAATGAAATTTATCATCCTAAATAAACTATTCAAACTAGATCGATGAGTGATAAGTCTTCTCCACCAGCTACCTCAGTTTGTCCATTATAAATGCACATAACGTACCTTGTCTTCCCGTGCTTGGCACTAGGCAATTTACTTTTCCACTTCGCTTGTAAGCATGGTCTGGTGATGACTTTTGCCTTATCATATTTGTCTAACCTTTCAAGCATGTCCTTGGCCTCAACAACTGCCTTGTCAAAATCTGACAAAGTTTGAGCTAGCTCGAATGCCATGATGTCAGACTCATCTTGCATCAGTGCCCTAAGTAACTCGTTAAGAGAAAACTCGTGCCTGCCAGCAAGAGACTTGATGAAATCATTAAAAGTATAAAAGAGAGAGTTCAAGACAATGTTAATCTCTGCCCGATTATTAATTTGTCCACCTCTCTTCCAATACTTTTTCATGATCTTCACCATACTCATGAAATGCAGAATTATCGAACTGCCCTTAGTCATCTTCTTGCAAAAAAGGTCCTTCACAAGATTATAACTGATAGTTCGTCTCATCTTCCCATATATTTTCAAAAAATCCCTCCAGATCTCAAAAGTAGTTTGGAATTTCCCGTACTTGAGTTTCAATTCTCTAGACAAACTGTTTGTGATGAAGAAGTAGAAAAAATCATCAGAAGCTTTCCATCTGTCATAGAATTGTCGCTCAGAAACAGAACCTTTCCAAGACTGAGGAATTAGTGGATCCATAGAAAGTATATAAGCATGGTTCACAGAGGAGACAATATACATGAAGCAATATTTCCACTCAGGAAAGTTTGGACCAGTTAAAGGGTTCAATGTTAAGAGGTTTACAACGTGAGCAGTAGACATGTCTGAAAACAATAAATTAAAGTAGAGATTCAAACACAATCGCAAACTATTGAATCACATTATATTGAAATCTTATGATAAAAAAAATATTAATGTTTCCTCAAATTTGCCTAAGTATTACAATCGCAAGCCACACATGTGGGCGTTTACAACAAAACACTTGACCATATTGTAACTTTCAATTCCAGTCCTTTAATTCCAATTCATGTCAGGGTTCCTTAGACAAACGGAATTAATAATCGGAGACTAACTAAGACCATAATATTGATGGGTTTTGTATACTGAAAGCATTTATTATAATGAGTATACAACGGTTTATTTCTCCTATCTGTTAAAAATCATACATGTATGAACAATGGTATCCTCTTGTCTCACCGATAGGGACGATCATACGGCGTGTTGTAGATCGCAGAAGACAGTATGATCACTTGACCAAGTGAGACATAAACCTGATCACAGCCGAGACAGCGTATGAGGATACGTCTGTCCGGATGGCTGATGCATTGTTGAAATAAGCAGTCTGTCTTGGTTACTTGACATGCTGGTACGCAGAGGTGGCATATTGATGGACCGCAGTGAGATATATTCGTCGGTCTGACATCAGCGAATAAAAGATCTCGTTATATTGATTGAGTCCAAACCCTAACGAAGGTTCAGGGGTTTGCACGGGTTGACTGTTGCTTTGACTTGCCATGGTGGAGAGCCTAAGTAACGTGCTCGTATATTCGCATCTTGGGTAACAGCATTTCGTGTAGTACCGCCTGAGACTGGACTTAGGTAACCATATCCGAGTAATAGGATGGGGACATTCCCTGAGGAGCTCAATAACATTCATCGTGCCAAAGTCCTGCAGGCTGATTAAGTTCAGGCACGAGTGATAAGGTTTGAGTGGTACTACTCAGGAATTAAAAGATATTAATTAATTGTAGTTAGAGCCTGTCAGAGGCTCCGATTAATTAATGGATGTCCGGTAACCTTAAATATGGGGATTCTCAATTAATGCAACCCGTTCTCATAACGTGGTAATAAAGGGGTAGGTCAGTATTAATTCTGTGGTGAAAAAGAATTAATATTAATTAATTAATTGTGTCCTGGGTTGTGGACATGAGAATTAATTAATTTATAGGCCCACTTTATTATTTGCATTAGGTCTCAGGTCTGGCCCAATAAGTGTGCTAAATTGAGCCCAGGAGCCCACTAGGGTTTTATAACCCTAGGTCCATAAATAGACCTCTCACTCTCTGAAACCCAAGACACTTTCATAAGATTCAAATCAGTTGAAACCCTAAGGAGAGAGAGAGAGGGGCGCCGATCCTGAAGAGAGAGGGAGGAGAATTTCGATTCTGGTCCTGCTCAAGCCACAGATCTACGGAGTCCTCACCAGTAGTAGATCTGACCAGCACCGGGACACAGCCCTGAAGATCTGATCTGGAGAATAGAAATCCTATTTCTTTCTTTTCTTTATTTTCGATTTTATTTAAGAAATTAGGGTTCTAATTCCGCAGATAAAATCGAATTGTGTGGTTAAATTGGAATTTGGAATTCAAACGCAAAATATCGAATCAGACTCGATGGAATAACGGTAATTCCTCAATCCACAATTCTTCATATTAAATTCATAGGAGCATGCTAGGGTTTTGAGAATTTTAATTATGAACAATATCCATATATTGATCCGGTTCAGTTTGGTTTTGGTGATTCGTTTCACTGGTAAACCCTACAATTGGTTCAGTTCAACATGTATGTTCTTATTTAAGATTCTTCATTGTTTCAGATATGTCTATGTCTATGATAAGTGTGTAAAATGACCTATTTTTCGATGTGTGAGCGTGTATGTTTGTGGCCATTTTACCCTCATATCATATGTTTTTGTTGTTCTTTTGTCTTGTTTTCGTGTTTGAAATGTTATAGGACGTGTTTTGGGCATAAAACAACACTTCTGGATGAGTTTTGGATGAAAATCGTCCGAGCTAGGAGTCAAAGGGAAGCAGGATCGACCGAGCGGAGCAGAAAGGGTGCTGGCGCAATTCAGAGACTTCGCTCGGCCGAGCCAAGCCCTTCAGAGAGGTGGCTCGGTCGAGCCATCCTTGGCTCGGCCGAGCCAAAGCGGATTTTTGGAGATTTTCAGCTCTGTGCTTGCCTCGGCGAGCCAACTTTGGCTCGGGCGATCCGAGGCTCTGTTTGCTTATTATAAAAGGGGGAAAAACAGTTATTTTGACAACTTTTGACACTTTTTCATAATTTTAAATAACCACCTCCTAAATTCTCTCTACGGTATCCATTTCCATCCCTTCCAAAACCTTACCCAAGGTATCAAGGGGCTAATTCATCAATCCTTTGAGGAGAATTGAAGATCCAAGGTGGTAGATCAAGACCTAGCAAATCCAATTGGAGAAGATTTCCTTTTCTACTTATCAATTGTAATGAATGTATTTGATTTCAACTTTGTATTGTTACAATTGAGAGGTATGTTGCTCTAATTCATTTTGGATGTTGATTTGATAAGGATGCATGAAGATTAGGTGATAATTGCTTGTTTACTTTCCTACGAAGGATTGATTTGCACTTGAGATTGTTCTTGCCTATTAGATGTAGGTAATAGCCAATCTATAGGTAGTTGACGTGAACGTTGCAGCCAATACGCGGATGGAATCGTCGTGAAAAGTGCATAATCATATAGTTCTAGTTCTAATCCATGTGCGGGGCTAGGATTATAGGGCGATAATTGACGGTCGGTTGGGAGTGGCCTCAGAGTTAATAACGTAGCTGTTTGCAACTTCTAGAGTCATCTACCGCTAGTTATCCATAGCAAGTGACTAGTGAACATAAGAGTCGGTTGCTCAACTTCATAGGAATTAAAACTTGTTTACATCAATGATTAACCTAATTGGATTAATTCTACGTTTATTTCAACATCCTGTCTACCTCATTTGAGTATTTGCTTGTCTTGGTTTACCAAGGTGTGGAGAGAATTGTTTGAATGTTGATTGTTGGTTTAATTCATTGTTTGTTATATGTTGTTAGCATAGGTTTAAATTGAATGCCTAGATTGATATAAATCACTCAATGATTTTATCTTGCCTAGCTATAAGACTTTGTTATAGTATCCCGGTAATCTAGCGGGCGAAGCGAAGAAGGACCTGGATTTGACAAATTTTATTCTTGTGTAGCTAAGAGTTTAATTTTTATTGAACTTTTAGCCGCATCAAGTTTTGGCGCCATTGTCGGGGACTTCATTTAGTAGGTTGCTAGATATTGGGGGAAAAGTGAAGCTTGTAGGCTAGGTGTTTGTGTTTTTGTTTGTGTGAATAATTTGTTTTTTGTTTTGTGTATTTGTTGGTACTTTGAGTTTGTTGGATTGTTGTAGGTGTCAAATGGAGAATCATCGAGGCACTCAATCGGAGAGGCTTAACAATCTTCAAAGGGAATTGGATGAGATGAGAGCAAAGATTTTGGATAGACAACGACCGAGGAAGCCAATCCGGTTGGTATTTGAAGAGAGCTACCCATGGATGGAAGAGAGGAGACATGATCGGAAGGTGAAGCCGAATTGGGGATATGAAGAAGAGGAGTGTAGTAATGAAAGATATGTAGATAAATGGGGGAATTGTGACATCCGGAACAACATAAACTATCCCCCATCTAATGGCTACTCTCCATGTAGACTTGATGAGAACCAAACTTGGAATCCATCCATGACAAGAGTTCATTGTGATAAATGGGTTAGCCGTGATCATGAAAGAGTTAGTGAAGTGAGATCGTCTCGGGAAGCTTTGAAGAAGAGACATGATAAGCTCACGGGAAACCTTTTGGAATTAAAAATGCAATTATTTGAACTCTTGAAGAAGGTGTGTGAGAAGCCTCATGTGGAAGAGCATCTAATTGACAAGGAAATAGGTCTCGAAGGAAGTTGTGAGGAGATTGATGAAATTTTAGAAGATGAATGTGAGGATAAGGTAATGGTACTTAAGGAAGTAAGATTTCAAGAGACAGAAATAGTGGAGATTCAAGAAAAGGAAGCAAAGAAGGAAAGAGAAGCTTTACTCCAAGAAGATGAAGAGGATGAAGGCACCAAGAAGGAGTTGCAAGTCATTGAATGTGAGAAGAGTGGTGCTCTTGAGATACTTTCACTTGAGGAGATGCAAGATGTTCCGGCCTTGGAACATCTTTATGAAGAGAAAAATGAGGTGGAAATATTAGCAGAAAGTCCATGTGGCGATGTGGCACCTACATTTCCTTCAAGATTGATAGACAAGGTGGAAAAGGAGGTGATCCTAGGAGACAAAGTGTATGAATTGGATGATTTGATCGGAAAAGGAGGTGATGAGAAGTTGTTGATTAATCCAAATGAGGGACAAGTCGAGATGTATATAATTGGATTCCGTTAGATGATGCCTTGGAGATCAAATCAAAGAAGGAATCACCACCTTGGACATTCGAGATTTTTAAGATAATAAATCTTCCTTGGAGAGATCAAGGGGTGAAAGAAAGAGCGCCTTGGACAAGTTGTTTCCAAGTAAATGCCGATTAAGGAAGAAAGGTGTATTAAAAACCCACACGACTTTTGATAATGGATGATGTGGTAAGGTTGTCTAGCTACCGACGTTAAGGAAGCGCTTGTTGGGAGGCAACCCAACCAATTTTCTTTCTTTTGTTTAATTGCTTTTAGTTGCTTTGATTTTGAATAAATGTCTAGTTTGTTTGGTTTTGTGTTTGTAGGAGGAACTACAAGATCGAGAGGAGTGACGATGCACCGTCCACCATTTTTGCAAACTTAGTCTCACTTGACTAAGTTTGGGGGGATGTGCCGGTAGCCGGTGCCTCGGTTTATTCTTCTCCATCAACTATCCTTTATCTTGCAATTAGTTTAGGTTGTTGGATATTGTCCCTTTATTGGATTTGATTCGATTTGGTTGTACCTATATTGATGTTCTACCTTGGATGAATGTTTTGGATTATGCTCATCTTGATGATATGTATGGATATTTTCATGGGTTTGAGTTTGTTGAATGGATTTGTTTGTTGAACATTGCTTTTGATGGTATGTTTGTTGGAGCTAGTGGAAAAATGAATTATTTGTATAGATTTTGGATAGTGGAATGATGGAAGAAAGAGGTTTTGGAAGTGAATATGGTTGAGGATTGTTTGATTGTGATTGTGGAGAGAATCATTAATGAGTTGGCATGATTGAATACTTTCTATTATGCATGGTTTGTGGTTTGGATTATTGGTTTGGTTTGAATGGTGGAACTATTGGATATGATCTTATCATTGTTGATATTTGGTTTGTGGATAGTTTAGTGGATATGAGAGATTTATTGGTTTGTTTTATGCTCAAGTATTTGGTGGTGTTTGTGTTGATCTAGTAGGTACAAATAAGGTCTTGGAGAGCGGTTTGATCGTGTGTGCCGATGGGTAACGCTTTCTATCGTTCCTTCTACCAATTAGATTCATTACATTGTTTTATGGCATGTAGATTGAGGTTAGGATGTTGTGTGCTTGTGTGTGTGTGATGAACCCGAACTAGACTTGAGGTTTGAATCATGATTTACTTGGTGAAGTTGGATGTTTATCTCAACCAATGATAGGGCGGAATCTAGTTGTCGAAGCATGTCTTAAGTTTAACTTTTGAATTGCCGAGTTTTGTGTGTGGTTAATGCATAGGACTTGACAAAAAGCTGTGAAGTTTGAGCCATGATATTGTCATATCTTTATTGTTTGTGAGCGGCAAGATTGAGAGTACGAGATCAGGAACTTGCATCCGTTCTCTATCTATTGGCATGAGTGTGTAACTAGAAAATGATCTTAGGCCATCGATTCTTAGTCCTACCTTTCACACCGGGAGTATAAGGTGGTTGTTATCATTATTTTGCCTTTCGTATCTTTGACCCCCGTGATTGAGCTTTATTGGTGAATCTTCTTTGATATAATTAGGATCAAGTTTGGGGGGAAAGAGTATATGAGGGTGAATACGGTGATGAGAGTTGGGATGGGAATTGATTGAATTTGTATTGATGGGAAATGTTGAGGCATGAAACATATGAAATAAAGGATTGGTTTGAATCCTAGAAAATGTGGCACCAACGAAATTTTTGGTGTAAGTGTTTGAAAAAGAAAAAAAAGAGGGCACCGACAAATGAATGAATGATGGTGCATTTGAAAAATGATGAAAAAGAAAAGAAAAGAGAAAAGAAAAAAAAAGTGTGTTGTGAAATGAAAAAGCCTCGGGTTTGTAGTGGTTCGAAAAGAACAAGTTTGGGGGTTTAGGGAAATTGAGAAGTTTAGTCACTTTGGCCCAAAACCACCCACCTTTTAGTTAGCCACGTAACAACCCGTGAAAAGACCTTTTTGATTCTAGAAACTAACTCGTTGTAGTATAGTGGTGAGAATGGATGCAAGCCTATGGAAATCGAGCTCGATATCTTGTGATTGAGTGAATCTCATCGTCCCTAAACACGTGAGGGAGTGCTTTCGTTTCCTGTATCCATTTTTGATAAGGGTTCATGTCCTTAGCATTAACCTTGTTACAAAGTTAGGTGATAATCTCGTTTTACTTGAACATGCTAAGATAACTTTGATGAGCTATAAGGTATTGCATGAGGTAGATTAATAGCTTTACTTTGTTTTGATTGAGGACAATCAAAGGTTCAAGTTTGGGGGATGATGATATGTGTGTAAAATGACCTATTTTTCGATGTGTGAGCGTGCATGTTTGTGGCCATTTTACCCTCATATCATATGCTTCCGTTGTTCTTTTGTCTTATTTTCATGTTTTCGTGTTTGAAATGTTGTAGGACGTGTTTTGGGCATAAAACAACACTTTTGGATGAGTTTTAGATGAAAATTGCCCAAGCTAGGAGTCAAAGGGAAGCAGGATCGACCGAGCGGAGCAGAAAGGGTGCTGGCGCAATTCAGAGACTTCGCTCGGCCGAGCATGAGCGAATTTTTGGAGATTTTCAGCTCAGTGCTTGCCCGGGCGAGCCAACTTTGGCTCGGGCGATCCGAGGCCCTGTTTGCTCATTATAAAAGGGGAAAAAACTGTTATTTTGACAACTTTTGACACTTTTTCATAATTTTAAATAACCACCTCCTAAATTCTCTCTACGGTATCCATTTCCATCCCTTCCAAAACCTTACCCAAGGTATCAAGGGGCTAATTCATCAATCCTTGGAGGAGAATTGAAGATCCAAGGTGGTAGATCAAGACCTAGCAAATCCAATTGGGGAAGATTTCCTTTTCTACTTATCAATTGTAATGAATGTATTTGATTTCAACTTTGTATTGTTACAATTGAGAGGTATGTTGCTCTAATTCATTTTGGATGTTGATTTGATAAGGATGCATGAAGATTAGGTGATAATTGCTTGTTTACTTTCCTAGGAAGGATTGATTTGCACTTGAGCTTGTTCTTGCCTATTAGATGTAGGTAATAGCCAATCTATAGGTAGTTGACGTGAACGTTGCAGCCAATACGCGGACGGAATCGTCGTGAAAAGTGCATAATCATATAGTTCTAGTTCTAATCCATGTGCGGGGATAGGATTATAGGGCGATAATTGACGGTCGGTTGGGAGTGGCCTCGGAGTTAATAACGTAGTTGTTTGCAACTTCTAGAGTCATCTACCGCTAGTTATCCGTAGCAAGTGACTAGTGAACATAAGAGTCGGTTGCTCAACTTCATAGGAATTAAAACTTGTTTACATCAATGATTAACCTAATTGGATTAAATCTACGTTTATTTCAACATCCTATCTACCTCATTTGAGTATTTGCTTGTCTTGGTTTACCAAGGTGTGAAAAGAATTGTTTGAATTTTGATTGTTGGTTTAATTCATTGTTTGTTATATGTTGTTAGCATCGGTTTAAATTGAATTCCTAGATTGATAGAAATCACTCAATGATTCTATCTTGCCTAACTATAAGACTTTGCTATAGTATCCCGGTAATCTAGCGGGCGAAGCGAAGAAGGACCTGGATTTGACAAATTTTATTCTTGTGTAGCTAAGAGTTTAATTTTTATTGAACTTTTAGCCGCATCAGTCTACTGTCGATCATATACTTGCTCTCAATCCTCTCACTGGTCCGAACTTCCATGAGTGGAGATATTGCATTGAGTATATTCTCCTGACTAAGCAACACATGTTTGTTCTTACTATGATGCCACTTGCCCCACGTTACCGTAAAGTGTCTAGACGTGAGAAGGAGTTCTATGACAGTTGGGTGGCATCTGAGATTTTACTTACAAGTTGATCTCAGATAACCTGTCTAGAGAACTTAAGCTCAAGTACATGGGCTATTGTAGCTCTGTTACTATCTGGATGGACTTAGTGGCTACGTATGGCGAAGTGGAACAAACTATCAACTGTGATCTCGTTACAGACCTTGTCTGTAAGGGAATGGTTGATGGCAGTTCGGTGACACTGCATGTGATGATCATGGATAACACCATGAAATGATTCACACGTGGAGGTGGATGTATCAGTGATCGGGCTAAGATCGATATAATCATGAACTCCTAAACGATTTCATTCTATGACTTTAAGAGGGATGTATCTAAGAGAAGTGAGTACTCTTTCAAGGAGTTGCTTACCGATCTCATAGCAGGACAGTCCTTCGTACCTTCATGGGAGTCTGAGTTATCAAATCTTGAGCACAGCTTGGGCACATTGAAAGATGTGGTTCATACTGTGTGCAAGAACATGATTGATCGTAGATCACGTGAGAGGAGGTCAAATGAAATGAAGAGGGTTGGTGTCACTTCAAGTGAGAAGGCATGCGGAAGCAAGGGACAAGGTACGTCATTTGCATTTGTAACGGAAACATGTTTAGCATCGGTTTCTACTCATTCGTGGGTAGTGGATACTGGAGCTACTGATCATGTTTGTTACATTTTGCAGGGGTTCACACCGAGGAGGGTGCTGAAGAATGACGAGGTTACCATCTCGATGGGGAACGCAGCACAAGTGAGTGCAGCTGCCATTGGAGATTTCACCTTGTACTTTGATGATTCTGTTTTAACATTGAGAGATGTTTTATACGTGCTGGATTTTCGGCGAAACCTTATTTCAATTTCCAAACTTTATGTTGATGGATATTCAGTTATTTTTGATAGTGATGTTTCTATCTTTGGTAATAACGGTGTTATCTGTCATGGAATGCTGAATAATTCTCTCTATGTTGTTAACTGTAATCATAAGTCTTCCGCAAGTATTGCATGTAATTCATCCGTAATTGATAATCCTAGGAAGAGAAAACTTACTTCTTCTGATGAGGATCTTACATATCTCTGGCACTTGAGACTGGGTCACATCAGCTTGAAGCGGAATTAGAGACTTGCAGATGACGGTACATTGGACTTAGTCTGGGCTTTACCTTATCAAGTCTGTGAATCTTGCATCGAGGGCAAGATGTCAACTAGGCCTTTCAATGCTAGTCAGTCTCGAGCAGAGGAAGTGTTGGAGTTGATCCATTCTGACTTATGTGGACTGATGTCCAAGCAGGCTCGTGGAGGGTACGAGTACTTCGTCACTTTCATTGATGATTACTCAAGGTACGGATACATTTACCTGCTTCGCTAAAAGTCGGAATGCTTTGAGAAATTCAAAGAGTTCAAGGCTGAGGTAGAAAAGAAGGTCGGGAAAACTATCAAGTCGCTGCGATCTGACCGCGGTGGCGAATACCTCGGTAACGAGTTCCTGCAATATTTGTCAGAAAATGGGATTACATCCCAGTGGACTGCACCGGGTACTCCCCAGCAAAATGGTGTAGCTGAAAGAAGAAATAGGACTCTTCTAGAGATGGTAAGATCAATGATGAGTTATGCAAACTTACCGATTTCGTTTTGGGGCTACGCATTGGAAACAGCAGCTTACGTGCTTAATGTGGTGCCTTCTAAATCAGTTCCTAAGACGCCTTCTGAGCTCTTCCTTGGTCGCAAACCTAGTTTGTGCAAGTTTTGAGTATGGGGCTGTCCGGCACACGTACTGTCGAAGGAACCTGATAAGTTAGAAAGCAGGTCAAAAGTAATGTTGTTCATAGGGTATCCCAGGCAAACGAAAGGTGGTTACTTTTACTGTCCTGAGAGCCAAAGAGTCGTTGTTAGCACCAACGCTAGATTCTTGGAGGACGAGTATGTGAGTAATCACAGGTCAAGGAGTGATATCGTTCTTCAAGAAATTGAGAACGAGAATGCAATTCCAAGGGAAGGGGAACGTGTAGATGTGGGTGCACCTGTGAGAGGTACAGCACCACAGACACGTTCTTCAGTGCAGGGTGCAGGACCACAAGTCACTGCACCTACTACTAACACGGCACCGATGCCTCGTTGCAGTGGGAGAGTCATTTTCCAGCCGGAAAGGTACATGTTCGTGGGTGAGTCTTCGGACTTGAGCCCGGAAGATGGACATGAGGACTCTGACCCACTGACTTACGAAGCGGCAGTGCAGGACAAGGATGTTGCCAAATGGCGTGTCGCTATGGATTCTGAAATTGAATCTATAACTGCTATGGATGTATACCAGAAAACTTATTTGCCGGATGGCTTTAGGGCCATAGGGTGCAAATGGATATACAAGAGAAAGAAAGGGGCGGATGGAAAGATCACGGCTTTTAAAGCCAGGCTGGTGGCAAAGGGTTATAGTCAGAAAGAGGGCATTGATTATGACGAAACCTTTTCACCCGTAGCCATGCTCAAATCCATCCGGATACTCCTTGCCATAGCTGTGCATATGGACCTCGAGATCTGGCAGATGGATGTCAAAACCGCTTTTCTAAACGTTTACTTTGAAGAAGGTAGGGACATCTATATGCAGCAACCCGAGGGTTACAGAAGCAAGGGCGAAGAACATCTTGTCTGGAAGCTTAGGAAGTCCTTGTATGGACTTAAGCAGGCTTCAAGGTCGTGGAACTTACGTTTCAACGATGTGATTAAATCCTATGGATTTGCACAGTTGGAAAATAAAAGTTGTGTTTACCAACTTTGTGTCAGTGGGAGCGTGGTCTTCCTTGCACTATACGTTGATGACATACTCCTATTTGGAAACAACGAGGGAGTGATGTCCGAAATCAAAGTTTGGTTATCCGAACAGTTCCAAATGAAGGATCTGGGAGAAGCTGGCTACATTCTTGGGATTAAGGTCTTGCGAGATCGTAAGAGAAGAATGTTGAGCTTATCCCAGGCATCCTATGTGGATATTGTGATAGCCCGGTTCAGCATGCAACTCGCCAAAAAAGGCTTACTACCTTTCAGACATGGAGTTCGTCTTTCTGGTGGGCAGTGTCCTCAGACACAGCGGGAGAAAGACGAGATGAGTCTTGTACCATATGCTTTCGCTGTGGGTAGTCTCATGTATGCAATGCTGTGTACCAGGCCAGATATCTGTTATGCCATTGGCATGGTAGCAAGATATCAGTCTAACCCTGGACAGGCGCACTGGACTGCTGTAAAGCACATCCTCGAGTATTTGAAAAGAACTAGGAATTTCTGCCTAGTTTATCAAAGTGAGGATTTGAGCCCTGTGGGTTATACAGACTCGGATTTCCAAGGGGACCAGGATGAGAAGAAATCGACCTCAGGATACGTGTTTACCCTGGGAGGTGGAGCTGTATCTTGGAGGAGCTCAAAGCAGAAATGCATTGCTGACTCCACCATGGAGGCAGAATATGTCGCCGCCTCCGACGCCTCGAAAGAGGGGGTGTGGCTCCGGAACTACCTTTTAGAGTTGGGCGTGATCCCAAGTTTGCCGAGGAGCATCACAATTTATTGTGATAACTCTGGTGCAGTGGCAAACTCAAAGGAACCACGGTCTCACAGGGCAAGCAAACACATAGAGAGAAAGTACCATATCATACGAGAAATCGTATCGAGGGGCGATGTGCTGATTAAGAAGATTGACACTGCTGACAATCTTGCTGATCCTTTTACAAAGAGCTTGCCGCAGAAAGTTTACAAAAGACATATTCGTGAGCTGGGTCTGAGGTGGATGCCGACCACTGACAGTGGTTAAAGTGACAACAGACTAGATAGACGGACTGTATACTCTGTAATAGCTTAGTTATGCTTTGAGTATAAGTGGGAGATTGATGGGTTTTGTATACTGAAAGCATTTATTATAATGAGTATACAACGGTTTATTTCTCCTATCTGTTAACAATCATACATGTATGAACAATGGTATCCTCTTGTCTCACCGATAGGGACGATCATACGGCGTGTTGTAGATCGCAGAAGACAGTATGATCACTTGACCTAGTGAGACATAAACCTGATCACAGCCGAGACAGCGTATGAGGATAAGTCTTTCCGGATGGCTGCGGCTAGGGGTGTAAACGAGCCGAGCCGAGTAGTGAGTTGCTCGAGCTCGGTTCATGAGAAATATATGCAGTTCGAGCTCGTTTAAAATTTTAGTGTTTGAGCTCGAGCTCGAGTTCGAGCTCAGTTCAAGTTCGACTCGAGCTCGGCTCGAGCTCGACTTGCTAGAGAACTTATCAAGCTCGCGAGCTCGAATTCGAGTTCGGTTCGAACTCGTGAGCTCGAGTTTGAGCTCGGTTCGAGCTCGTTTACCTTCAAAAAAAAATTCCAATAAAATGCAAAACTTATAATATACATACATCATAAATGTTAAATAAGTGCAAATAATATAAAATCATTCAACAATAAAGTTTCAATAAACTCAATAAATTTGCTCCAAACAAGTTAAAATTTCCGTAAATCCACCAATTAGCTACAAACAGATAACAATCAAACTTCACCAAACAAATTAAACATTTTATATGACCAAATTGTTAAAACTTAATATTTATACAGATATATATTTTACAATATTTTATATAGATATAGTAAGTAGATAGTATATAAAATAATTATAACTAATATAGTTTATTTATAATAATTTATATTAATATATATATGCATATATACATTACAAACACCAAATATTCACTAAAATTTATATTTTAAAAATAAAACAAAATGATTAACTTAATATTTAAAAATGTGACTTAGATATAGTAATAATAATATTGAATAATCATAGCGTAAATAAATTGTTTATATATTATTGAAGTTCTTAAATTATTTTTTATAGATAATTAATAGATTTGACTTGATTTAAAGTCATTAAATCATAATAATATTTATATTTATAAAATATAAATAAAATGAGTAACTTAAATTTAAAAAATGTAACTTAGATATAGTATATAGTATATCAAATAATCATACCTTCTATAATTCGTTTATAATAGTTGACATAGATATATATGTATACATTATATATACATTACAAACATGAAACATTCAATTAAAGTAATAAGATTATAAAAAACTTTATGTTTTAAGATAAAAATAAAATATTACATTAATATTTAAAAAGGACTTAGATATAGCGGAAAGTATATCGAATAATCATAACTTATATAGTTTATTTATAATGGTTTATATAGATATATACGTATATGTACATCACAAACAAGAAACATTCAATTAAATAATTAAATTATAATAAAATTTATATTTTTTAAATAAAAGTTGATTAACTTAATATTAAAAATATTACTTAGATATAGTAACAATAATATCGAATAATCATTGTTTATAAATTATATAGATTATTTATAATATATTGTTTGTTTAAATTTTTCTTAGAATTACAAATAAAATAAATTTGTCCTAGAATGGATTGTTTCAATTTGTAAATGAAATTAATTAATTTGATAAAGTTAAAATTTAAAATACATATATCTACAAAACTATATTTGAAATAATTATAACTCATATAAATAATTTTCATTCCTAAATTAATATTTATCTTATATTTTATATAAATTAAGTTTTTTATATGGTATTGTATGTTTAATCATATTATTATTATTATTATTTATAGACATATAGATATAATAATATCAAACAAATATGAAATATAATTATATAATAATAAAAAAGATAGAAATAAAAAATATAAATATATTAATACAAAACGAGCTTATAAACGAGCCTATTCACGAGCATACTCGCGATCTCTTAAACGAGCTTGTTCACGAGCCTATAAACGAGCATGCTCGCGAACATGTTCGAGTTCGAGCTCGGTTCGAGCTCGAACGAGCTTGGCGAACCGAGTACATTCAAGCTCGAGCTCGGTTCGTTAATGTTAACGAGCTCGATTCGAGGCTCGAGCTCGGTTCGTTTATTAAACGATTGAATTTCGAACGAGCTTCTCTCGAGTCGATATCCGAGTAGCTCACGAGTAGCTCGGCTCATTTACACCCCTAGCTGCGGCATTGTCGGAATAAGTAGTCTGTCTTGGTTACTTAACATGCTGGTACGCAGAGGTGGCGTATTGATGGACCGCAGTGAGATATATTCGTCTGTCTGACATCAGCGAATAAAAGATCTTGTTATATTGATTGAGTCCAAACCCTAACGAAGGTTCAGGGGTTTGCACGAGTTGACTGTTGCTTTGACTTGCCATGGTGGAGAGCCTAAGTAACGTGCTCGTATATCCGCATCTTGGGTAACAGCAGTTCGTGTAGTACCGCCTGAGACTAGACTTAGGTAACCATATCCGAGTAATAGGATGGGGACATTCCCTGAGGAGCTCAATAACATTCATCGTGCCAAAGTCCTGCAGGCTGATTAAGTTCAGGCACGAGTGATAAGGTTTGAGTGGTACTACTCAGGAATTATAAGATATTAATTAATTGTAGTTAGAGCCTGTCAGAGGCTCCGATTAATTAATGGATGTCCGGTAACCTTATATATGGGGATTCTCAATTAATCCAACCCGTTCTCATAACGTGGTAATAAAGGGGTGGGTCAGTATTAATTCTATGGTGAAAAAGAATTAATATTAATTAATTAATTGTGTCCTGGGTTGTGGACATGGGAATTAATTAATTTATAAGCCCACTTTATTACTTGCATTAGGTCCCAGGTCTGGCCCAATAAGTGTGCTGAATTGAGCCCAGGAGCCCACTAGGGTTTTATAACCCTAGGTCTATAAATAGACCTCTCACTCTCTGAAACCCAAGCCACTTTCATAAGATTCAAATCAGTTGAAACCCTAAGGAGAGAGAGAGGGGCGCCGATCCTGAAGAGAGAGGGAGGAGAATTTCGATTCTGGTCCTGCTCAAGCCACAGATCTACGGAGTCCTCACCAGTAGTAGATCTGACCAGCACCGGGACACAGCTCTGAAGATCTGATCTGGAGAACAGAAATCCTATTTCTTTCTTTTCTTTATTTTCGATTTTATTTAAGAAATTAGGGTTCTAATTTTTGATTCCGCAGATAAAATCGAATTGCGTGGTTGAATTGGAATTTGGAATTCAAATGCAAAAGATCGGATCAGACTCGACAGAATAACGGTAATTCCTCAATCCACAATTCTTCGTATTAAATTCATAGGAGCAAGCTAGGGTTTTGAGAATTTTAATTATGAGCAATATCCATAGATCGATCCGGTTCAGTTTGGTTTTGGTGATTCGGTTCACGGGAAAACCCTACAATTATCCTTCTGAGCAGGGACATCACAAATGAGTTATACTCTTGACAATATCTAAGCTAACATACCACCAAAGTCAACCCTCCCATATAAAGATTCATTAGGACACACCGTGATCCTATATAATAAGGTTGTCTCATTTAATTCAATCCCTAGAGAACTTATGAAAGTTCCATATGCAAGCTACACATGTAGACGTTTGCGCATGAGCTCCCACTTCTCACATGAATTAAATGTTTGTCTTAAGAAATCTCATCTATTATAACTTATGAATAATAAATTAAGTACGCTACACATGTAGACGTTTACCTAATAAATTACCCACTTCCAATAAGGGATCATTTTGTGGAGGTCTTATAAATAAACAACTGAGTAATTTTCAATTCATAAGGTTTAATTGCACATATTATTTTATGTAACCATAAATAACATTGCTAAAATTCTATCATGTTTAGCAAGAACCCCAAATTTATAGTAATAATTTAATTACAAAAAATAAATCACATAAGCATGCTTTAAAGCTGTAAATAAAAGCATTAAGCGTGCTCCTATTATCTACAACATGCTTGGATGTTGTGCAATATTCAAACACATATCATGCGAGAACAAATAATAAAATAAATAAAAAATGTTTTCGTGGCCTCATGATACAATTTAAAAATAAATCATATTTATTACATGTTGAATTTATTTTACAAATCTTCGACTAGGCTCCCACTACTTGGACTGAGATCTGATTTTATTTTCTGAAATTGGGCCTCAAAGATTTGATTCGCCAGAAAATAGGACAACTGGGACTGTTAACACATCACAGGCCCGAGCACACATTACAAGCCCGAAACCTGCGAGACATGGCCCGACAGGCCACCACCAGCAAACCATCACTGCCACCGGAGAACCTGCCGGAATCGTGCAATAGCTGCGTAGATGCATCGCGCACCTGCAGCCCGTGTTCTGCTGCCCCCAGTCGTCGCCCGTTGTTGCTGTCGCTGCCCCCAACCTATTCTGGCGTCGCCCCTCGCCGGTCACCACCTTCTCTCGTTGTTGGTCACTGCTGCACGCAGCCTCGCTGTCGCCCATGCCAACTGCCCCCGCCGCTTTTCCTCCGTCCCGACCAACTCTTGTCATCGATATCGTTCGATGAGGGAGAGAGCGCCGCCGCAAATGCACGCAGAGCAGCAGAGGTCCCGCGCGCGCACAGAGCCTAGGGCTCTACCGTGCCCGTGTGCCCTCACGCGCCTGTCCGTTGACCCCCGTGCACCATCCTGAGACTCGCCGGCCGCCTCTACAGCCGCACTTAGGTCCGTGGGCTGCCGCCTGCGTCTGCGGCTGCATGCGGCGAACCCTAGGGTTCCGCCGTTGTGCGCCGCCGCACCTGGCTGCCCCGCCCCTCACCGGCTGCTACATCTGCCACTGCCATCGCCCTTCATGGTTTCACAACTGTCGTGCACGGCCCTCATGTCGGTGCCATCTTGCATCGCCGTGGGCATCGTGCAGTTTCTTCATTCTTCGCGTTCTTCGTCTTTGTTTTACAAATTTAATTTAAAATTGAAAAATTACATTGAAAAACATCCTACTACGATTTGTAAATTAAATCTAACCACGAATTTATCTCGTGGGTGAAAAACAAATCTATATAAAAGGGCAGATTAACCCGAGAACCACGAGGAACAAAAAGAACATACAATCCAAAAACCATTCATCCATAGCAATTCAATAATAATAATCATGCATAATCATAGGCAATATTATTTTTTCCAATAGAGCCAATTAAATCAATTTGGCTCTGATTCCAATTGAAGGGATTTCGTTGTCGTGAATTGAATCACTTAATCCATATAAGCACAAATCGATATTTGGATATCAAAAATAATTTCTATGCCTATAATTGATCCTAGCATGCTCCTATTGAATATGCATAAGAATGTTTATGCAGAATACCTGGATTGTTGAAACTGAAAAACGCGATGTGCAGAAACTTGATCCTTGGTCCTCTTTCCCCCGCAATATTATTTATTCCTATAAGATAAATGAATTAAATCTATGAAATTAATGATAATTAATTTTGAATTTGAGGAGAGAGAAATTGAAAACGATCCTCCAGATCTGATCTTCTGATCTGTATCCCAACTCCAATCCGAAAATTTGGTGAAGATTCCCTTCGGATTCCATGCCTATCGAGAAGCAGAATTTCCTCCTCGTTCTCATATTTAGTCGGCTATCACTGCTCCCAAATTTTGGTCGGCTGTTTTGCAACTTATGATCTTGTGGTGTATTGTGATCTGAGAACCTGAGTCCTATTTATAGGAAAATCAGATCTCCAGAAGGACTTGAGCTTTCATGGGCTAGACCAGGACCAGAATGCAAATAGCAAATAACGTCTATCGATTAATTAATTCTCATATTCAAATCCAAAATATAATTAATTAATTAATATTGATTCATGCCACCAGAGAACCAATATTATCCTACCTATTTGCTACCACGTTATGAGGAACGGGTTGCATAGGCTCGGTATATCCCCACATTTAAAGTTACAGACATTCATTAATTAATTTAGGCTCTAACAAGCCATTTAATTAATTAACATCGTATTTTCCCGAGTCAATCCACTCAACCCTTTTTCACCTATGCTTGACTTAATCAGCCTGCAGGACTTTAGCATAACGAACCTTTTGAGCCGCTCAGGAAATGAAACCATCCTATACTGGATGTGGTTACCTAGTTTTAGTACCAGACAATCATACACAAATTTCTATCACCCAAGATACAGATATACAAGCTCAACTAGAGCCTTTCACTGCATCTCAAAGTGACACACAATATGTGTATACTTCTGTACCTTCATCTAGGCTTAGGATCTCATGAAGCCACCAAGATCAAGATTCCTTTAATGTCAGATAAAGGAATTGATCTTAACTTAGGTCCTATCAATGCGTACCCCCGCACCAGCATACCAAGCAACCAAGATAAGCTTCTTATTACTGCGTATGCTGCAACCTATACAGACTGTCTATCCTGGGACTATCTCAACTGTGATAACCATTTATATCTCACTAGGTCAGACGATCCATACGATCTTTTTTTATCTACTACACACCGTATGATCCCCCTATCGATGAGATAAGAGCGTTTGCAAAACATGTTTGTTAATTCAGATAGGAGATGATCATACAGCATTCATGATTCCCAGTATATTAACCAATAAACCTTGTACATAATATACAAATCATAATGTTTTTAGTATATAATTCCATCAATAAGCTGGTTAGTTGGTTCAACAAGAAGAAACACTCTATTGCCACCTCCACTATAAAGGCTGAATACGTGGCCGTTGTCAGTTGTTGTGCTCAGATTTTATGGATCAAGCAGCAACTGATGGTTATGATGTCAACATTGGATGTGTTCTCATCTAATGTGACAACAATAGTGCGATGTGCATGACGAAGAATCTCATTCATCATTCTAGAACAAAGTACATAAACATTTGACATCATTTCATCTGAGACCATATGGAGAAGAAAGATATCTTAGTCGAGTACATTTGGAAAGACGACTAGCTTGCAGATATCTTCACTGAGCCTATTCTAGAAGCAAGATTTAAGGAGTTGTGCATCAAACTTAGAATGTTAGAGTTTGATGAGATCTAAAAAGAAGAAGATTGAGTCCAAGTTCTCAATTTCTTATTAATCCTTGAACGGAATACATTCGAGTCGAAGCTCTCAAATGTGTTTTTTTTGTTTTCTAGAGACAACACTGGGTCTCAGTTCCTAGTGCGTTATTGCTGGTGAATTTTGAAGTAACTAGCTGGCGGATGCATTTTTTATTTTACCGAGGGTTAAACTGGTTAAATACTCAACCAACAAAGTTCCTTAGAACTTGTGATTTACCAGGGGTCAAACTGGTAAATTCCTCAACTAGTAGCATGATGATTATCAATCAGCAAACACGAATGTCGAAGGTGGGAGATTTGAAAGGAAATCTTCTGCAGCACGCAAGCATTAATTGTCGCATTTATTGCGCTGCAACCAAAAGAAGAATTGGATGCGTGCCATGCCAGCAGATCACGCTCGATGTAGGTGGGGTCCGAATACCAACAATTGGACCAAATATCGACCTTTCAAATTCAAATCTCCGATTTCTCTAGGTTGTGCGACCGTGTATGAATTTTTGTTATTTATTGCACATTGATCAATCCCAAATCTTCTAAAGGCAATTATTCATTTGCACTTATTTCTCCCAATCATTTGCTTTCAATGACAAGTTCTTCATCCAACATTGCAGAGATGATCCTCGAGCAACACCAAGTCTCCTTCACAAGACTCCATAAGGCGGAGGACGTCCATAGCTACACCAAGATTGTCACCACCTTCAAGGACAAGGCAAAGAAGAAAACCCTACCCGACTACTAGAAAAGAGTAGCGCAAGTCCAGAAGGACAAGATCCTCCACATTTCTCTGGTAAAGACACACTTTGGCCTGGAGATTATTGAGAAGCTTGAATGATAGAATCTCATTTACTTCCTCACTAGTCCGCCGAAGCAATTCCATCCCTATATGGTTGCTAGATTTTACACTATGGTGCTCATTGACTAGGGTGACGTATCATTCACCACCTGTGTCAATATATCATCAAGGTGGATGCAACTTTGTTGAAGAAACTATTGCCACCTACAAGGTTGGAGACAAGACAACAATGCAATAGCATTGGCAATGATGGAAGCAATGACGTTACTAAATATTGGAAATCCTAAATCAAGAAATCGGAGCTTGTTACTCCTTAACAGTTTCTGGCGGAAGTAGACATTCGCATGCTCCAAGGCGAGGTTGGTTCACATTCTAATCTAAGCATGAAGAAATATGTCGTGATGATGGCCATTGAAGATGGTCTCAAAGGGAATTGAGCGACATTCTTCTTCGGTCGGTAGTTGGAGCATGTAAAAAAGAATATCAACATATGGGAGACTGACATATTCTCCGACGACATCAGTTTTGGGCTCAAGATCAGCTACTTGATTGAGAATTTGATTCTTGAGAAAAAGTAGGATACGAGTGAGAAGTTGCAAGCTATGAATTTCATCCTCGTGAAAAGGAGCAAGCAGGATGAGGGGAGAATGAGGGCGCCTGTACTTCTAACTGGGAAGCATAATGTTGACTCCAATGAGGCGGTCAATGATGAGGAGATTCCAGACCAAGGAGAAATGGTTGCCCAACTTACATTGCCACCCACGGTAGAGGAGAAGGTCGTGCTGGAAGAAAAGAATCGGGAGTTGGAGAATAAGAAACTCTTTGAGATGATGGAGGAGCACACCGATCTCGTTTCTATTGCTCAACTAGCTGAAGCTGTTGGTCAGCCAATCTCTAGAAAGATGAAAAGGACCCCTTATATTGCTCCAAAAACCACCACCGAAGGAAGCCAACACAAAAGGAACAGAAAGCTGGCATCCAAAATTGTTGCACCAAAACTTCATGTGTTAAGCACTTGCAGAGGAGATGCGTTTGGAGGACATGCCATCTCGGTTCATACCAAGATCCCTTCATGGCTACCCTGAAACTCCTCAAGAGCGCTAAGTTTAGAAAACATAGTTCTGGTTACTAAAGTTGAGGTCCAAGCTAAGAAAAAAAGGCTAGAGAGGCCAAAGAAGCAGAAAAACCAAGGCGGCCAAAGCGAAAGCCAAGGCATTGAGGCCATAATCAAATAGGGTGAGGCCCGAATCAAGGAAGTCGTAGAGCAAGCTGCACATGAGGCCAGAGCCCTAGGGAAAAGGAAGATGGAGGAGGAAGATGAGCTTCCAATTCACTGTTCTTTGTTATTCATGGTTGGTTGCACATCACATATCTATGTTTGCGATGCGTGAAGATCGCGATGCTTGCTCATCACTAAGTGGTGGCCACGATATATAACCAACGACTACCAAGGTTCACGATGCTGTTGTAACATGTGTGTGCCCCATCCCTTCCAATTTCTGGGTTGTGTGTACTCTCGTTGAGTACTACATGATCACCTCATATAATCTTCTAATGAACCCATGTGTTTCACCGCCACTAACAACTTGTAAATGTTGATAATGTAGACGTCTCCAGATTGAATGAGTAAGTCTTTGAACATTGTCTAATTAATTCCCAAAATGTGTCATTATAAAAGCTGAAACCACGACATCGTGCTCCCAGACATTGCAATCATCGTTAACTTCATTCTTTGATTTTTTAGTATTTCTTGGACCAAGAAATACTTCTCTATCCTCGCGAGCCATGTCTGCACCTTTGTTCCCTAAAAACTAGTAACTTTATTCCGGGATATTGGGTGTGCCTTGGTGTCGTGTGGTTTTCTAGCTAACGATTTGATATGACTCGTGTTATGTGGTTTTCCAGTGAACTGTTTGATCTGGAAGCTTTGTTGCTATGTGACTCTGAATTTTCAGCACTCTTCTCAAAATTTATCTTTTTCAATAATCTTGTGATTCTTGCCATCCATGTCTCTTGCTTGGCTTCCAATGCGTGTACAAATCCTGGTAATGCTTTAATCCATTATGTTCTCCACATCGCTTCTTGTCGCCACCATGATTTTCACATTCACTGCACCAATTGATAGAAGTGAATGATGGAACCTTTTTTTTAGGATGTAGAAATAACTTGATACAATCCTCCGAAGAGGTCTCAGCCAATGCTATCTAACTTTTAATATCAAATACTAGACTCCCCCATTTATAAGACTCCTAACCAAATCCTAATCCTAACCAATCACGAAAATAATCTAGAAGATATCTACATTAATAAATCTGAAACTAATGTTCTAGATATCCTCCAAAATTTTACTAGCTCTTTATGTTTTGTCCTCTTGTGAAACAACGTATTATAAGCTATGTGGATCACAACTTGATTGTCACAATACAAAGGAATTGGTTGTGGTATAAAAAATCTAATCTCCTCAAGAAAGAGCAAACTACCACAATATTTCACATGTTGCATTCGCCATGGATCTATATTCTGTCTCGACTGAAGATCTACATATAATTGGTTGCTTCTTTGATTTCAATGTAATTAATGACTCTCAAAAACACAATTCAAAATCCACTTACCGATTTCCTAGTGTTTGGACATGTTGCTCAATAAAAATACCTTTAGCTCCACACTGGATTTGCTGGGAAGAGAATTCTTTGCTCTGTTGTGGATTTGATGTAACGTAAAATTATAGTAGCTGCATCAAAAGGATGAATACAAAGTTTTGATAAAAACTGACCAAGTTTATGTACAACAAAGCATATATCAGGGCTGGTGAGACTCAAGTATAATAGTTTGCCAATCAACTTTCTATAACTGATGGATCTTATAAAGATGTTTCTACATCGTGTGCCAAATTAACTACTACATTCATGTAGTGCAATTGCTTGATGCCATTCAAGATAAGAAAAAGGGACAAAAACAATGATGATGGAAGTAACATGAACACAAAGGTGAAAGATTTTTAAAAGTAAACACATTTTTAATAAAATGAGCAGTAGAAAAATAAGAAAATAATTTTTTATTTTGGCAAGAATTCTTCTCATTCCCTAATATATCAAATAATACTACTTCTTGCTTTTGGAATATTCGGAATATGGGATTACATAAAAATCCTCAAATTTGTTCCTAAAATCTAAAGATTAACATTTAACCCGATAAAAACTAAATTTCTTTGAGGTAAGTCTACAACCCAACAAATACAAAATGGAGCGAACAAAATCTTCCCGCCAACCTTCAATTCCTCATTATAATTCCTAAATAAATAAAATCTCCAATCTCCCGCCATTTAATTAGACGAGCTCCAACGACGCCGTATTCTATTCTCGGCAAGCAATTGACTGAAATAACCCCCAATTTCCCTGCCCTTGCGCACAATTCCTACCTGAAAGTACGAAAACAACCCGCTTCTCGAACGTGATTCATGAGGGCTTATTCGTCCGTTCGTAGGAAATTGTTGCAGTTCTCGAGATTCAAAGGTACATAAATCCCCGCTTCGGAAAAATTTTCCACTTACTTTTTTTCATTTTCCCGCGGAATTGCTTCGATGCTCACTAAAGTCTTCATCTTCGCTAAGGAATAAAGGTTCTTTTTTTTGCTCTCAAATGTATGCAGATCTATTCATTCCCTCTCTAGAAATTTGAATTCTGCGTTTCTTTTTAGTGTTTATGCGATTTCACTGTCGACCCACCGCCGTGATATTATCATTTCACCCTTTGTTTTGGCATTTAACTGCAGAAAACCCTAGCTTAGTCTTCCGTTGCGCCTCCAGAAGAAACTGAGCTCGGCGGCTTAGAAATCGAAGTCCATTTGCTGTCGCGGCGGATTTTGATACTTTTCGCCTTATCTCCTAACATTATTACAACTTAAAGTAACTTTACCAGTTCCACCCTACATCTTTCTATCAAGTTGCACGGGAACTCATTCAGGTATCGGATATTTTACTTGCTGCAGTTTTACCGTTATTTTGGTGGTGGTGTGTTAAATCTTAAAGTGTGATTTAAAACAGGGAAGTCTATTGTTTTTTTACAACATTGGTTATCGTATGTGTGTTTTTGGGATGGAGATAGACGAGTTTTTGCTTCTTTTGTTTCGATGTTCATTGGGTGTTTTATGTCCGTTCATCTAATATAATATTACGACGAGGGAAACCTATGCAAGAATGTATTTAAGATCATTTACATACTCCTAACTTGTACTTTTAGGTGCTAAGCGCTTGGTGGTTATTACTAATATGACCCTTTACATATCAGTGTTAATTCTACTGTCTATTGTTTCACCGTATATTGTCTATCTGTTTTCCTGATTGTCCCCTTCTATAAGTGAAATCAATCATTTAAAGACTTGTCAACTTGTAACAGTAAATTATTATCCCGGTTTTCTTTTTGGCCAATTCTATCCCAAACAATATGCAAATGCTTGCATATATCAGTTGTTTCCTCTCTTAGCTTGTGTTGTGTGTATCATGCAAAAACTTATTGGATTTATCATTTTAAAATTAAATGGATGCAATATGCTCGAAGTAAATAAGGTGCACTGTCTGCTGTTAAATGTAAACTTTGTACAATCCAAACTTTAGGACCTGTGAGGATGTTGGAACTGTTATTCGTTCCAAAAGTGATAATCTACAATTTCCCTTCTGTTTGATCCCTGTTTTCCATACTTTGGGGTATTTGTATAGCCAATTACATACCCTTTTTGCTGATTACAACTTCTTATGGCTTTTGAAGATCAATCTGAGCTGTTGCAATGCCTGAAGAACGTAATGGTGTGCCTGCTGCAAATGGAAATGTATCTGGTGGCAATACGTATGCAATTGACTTGAATACATTCAAAAGGCGGTTGCAAGCTCTCTACAAGCACTGGGGACTACACAAAGATGAGCTTTGGGGTTCATCTGATGTCCTTGTTGTGGCCACACCGCCTCCTTCTGATGACTTGCGGTACCTTAAATCCTCTGCTCTAAATATCTGGTTGCTTGGATATGAATTTCCAGACACAATTATGGTTTTCGGAGGGAAGAATATCTATTTCATCTGCAGTGGAAAAAAATCATCATTGCTTGAGGTTGTCAAGGAGTCTGCTAAAGAGACTGTAGAAGCTGAAGTTGTAATCTTAGCTAAGGCAAAAAATGACAATGGAAGTAGTCAAATGGACAAAGTGATACGAGCTATTAGTTCTCAGCCAAAGTCTGATAATCATGATGCACTTACAGTTGGGATCATAACTAGGGAAGCCCCAGAGGGAAAATTCTTGGAGATATGGTCTGATAAGTTGAAGGGCTCGGGTCTACCACTGAGTGATATATCAAAGGGATTATCTGACCTTTTCTCTGTTAAGGATGAATATGAGATTACGTGGTTAAAGAAGGCTGCTTACTTATCTGCGTCTGTGATGAAGAATTTTGTTGTTCCAAAAGTTGAAAAGGTGATCGATGAGGAGAAGAAAATAACACATGAACAATTGATGGAGGAGACAGAGAAGGCTATATTGGACCCGCCCAAGATTGGTGTCAAACTTAAGGCTGAAAATGTAGATATCTGTTATCCTCCTATCTTTCAGAGCGGTGGGGACTTTAATCTCCAGCCCAGTGCTCAAAGCAATGATCATTCTCTATATTATGATACTGCCAGCGTCATTATTTGTGCAATTGGATCCCGCTACAACAGCTATTGCTCAAATGTTGCTAGAAGTTATCTTATTGACTCAGATGCCTCGCAAAGCAAGGCTTATGAAGTTCTTCTTAAGGCTCAAGAGGCTGCCATCCTCGCGCTGAAGCCTGGCAACAGGGTTAGTGCTGTATATGAGGCTGCTCTGACTGTAGTGAAGAGAGATGCTCCTGAGCTGGTCCCTCACCTGACAAAATCTGCTGGAACAGGCATTGGTTTGGAGTTCCGTGAATCTGCATTGAGTCTTACTGCAAAGAATGATAGAGTGCTGAAAGAAGGAATGACTTTTAATGTTTCACTTGGTTTCCAGAACCTGCAATCAAAGTCGAGCAATCCAAAGAGCCAGAATTTTTCACTATTGCTTGCAGATACTGTCATTGCTGTGGAAAATGGCCGTTACGTTGCAACATCTATCAGCTCCAAGTCTCTCAAAGATGTTGCCTATTCATTCAATGACGATGAAGAGGAAGATGTGCAACCAAAAGGCAAGATGGGACATAATGCTGAAGATATTGTATTTTCCAAAGCAACACTTCGTTCTGACAATGGTGAAATCTCCAAGGAAGAACTTAGGAAGCAGCACCAGGCAGAACTTGCTCGCCAGAAGAATGAGGAAACTGCTCGACGCCTTGCTGGTGTGGGATCAGGTGATGCAGATGGAAGAGCTTCTGTGAGAACAGCAAGTGATCTGATTGCCTATAGGAGTGTTAATGAACTACCACCACCTAGGGAAATGATGATTCAAGTTGACCAAAAGAATGAGGCCATTTTACTTCCGATATATGGAAGTATGATTCCTTTCCATGTTGCTACAGTTAAAACTGTTTCAAGTCAACAGGACACTAACAGGAATTGCTATATTCGTATTATTTTTAACGTGCCCGGCACCCCATTCACTCCCCATGATGCCAGCTCCTTGAAGAATCAGGGGGCAATTTACTTGAAAGAGGTTTCTTTCAGATCCAAAGATCCAAGACACATAAGTGAAGTGGTGCAGCTGATTAAAACTCTAAGGCGCAATGTCATGGCTAGGGAATCTGAAAGGGCTGAGAGGGCGACTCTGGTCAGTCAGGAGAAACTTGTACTTGCTGGGAATAAGTTTAAGCCGATAAGATTGCACGACCTGTGGATACGTCCTGTATTTGGGGGACGTACGAAAAAGTCGAGTGGTACATTTGAAGCACACTTGAACGGTTTTCGCTATTCTACTTCTAGAGCAGATGTGCGAATTGACATAATGTATGGTAACATAAAGCATGCCTTCTTCCAGCCAGCAGAGAAAGAGATGATAACCCTTCTCCACTTCCACTTACACAACCACATCATGGTTGGGAACAAGAAAACCAAGGATGTGCAGTTCTATGTTGAGGTGATGGAGATGGTTCAGAACATTGGTGGTGGAAAGAGGTCTGCTTATGATCCGGATGAGATTGAAGAGGAACAGAGGGAGAGAGATAGGAAAAACAAAATAAACATGGAATTCCAACAGTTTGTGAACCGGGTGAATGAGCTATGGGGGCAACCCCAATGTAAAGGGCTCGACTTGGAATTTGATCAGCCTCTCAGAGAACTTGGTTTCCATGGGGTTCCCTACAAGGCCTCAGCTTTTATAGTTCCAACTTCGAGCTGTTTGGTTGAGCTGATAGAGACTCCTTTCATGGTAATCTCGTTGAGCGATATAGAGATTGTGAATTTGGAAAGAGTGGGTCTCGCACAAAAGAATTTTGATATGACCATTGTCTTCAAGGACTTCAAGCGTGACGTAATGCGAATCGATTCGATTCCATCCTCGTCACTTGATGGCATTAAGGAATGGCTGGACACTACTGACATCAAGTACTATGAGAGCAGGTTGAATCTCAACTGGCGCCCTATACTAAAGACTATTACGGATGATCCACAGCAGTTCATAGAAGAGGGTGGCTGGGAATTCTTGAACTTGGAAGCTACTGACTCTGATTCAGATCACTCAGCTGAGTCAGATCAAGGTTACGAGCCATCAGATGTGGAGCCAGAGTCAGAGTCAGAAGATGATGATTCAGACAGTGAATCACTGGTAGAATCTGAAGATGACGAGGAAGAGGAAGATGAGGAGTCGGAGGAAGACAAGGGCAAGACATGGGAGGAGTTAGAGCGGGAAGCTAGCAATGCAGATCGGGAGAAGGGGAATGAGTCGGACAGCGAGGATGAGCGTAGGAGGAGAAAGATGAAGGCATTTGGTAAGTCAAGGGCAGGACCTAGTAGTGCTGCCCCCTCCAAACGGTCCAAGTTCAGGTAGATGCAGATAGTTGGTTGGCCATGAAATCTGGACTGAATATTTTGAACGCCTATGGTTGGCCATGAAATCTGGACTGAATATTTTGAACGCCTATTTTTGTCTCTGACATTCTACTTCCTCAGTCAACTCAACGGAAAGTTCAGATGGTAGTTTTTATTTTATTTTACATTGGTGGATTAAGCTTTTACCTATCGAGCTCCTTTTCATGTTTGTGGAAATAACTAATTTGGGACTTTCAATGAATATTATAGTATTCACGTGTTTGTAGCTAAACTTGATTGAAATAAATCACTTTTTGATGAATTTATGCCACTAAGCACTGTAGCAGCAATCCTTAATGACTGGAAATAGTACTAATTGTAGAGTTAGTATGTGGTAAACTGGTAATTAATACTCAATTGTTGTAGCTGACTGGTGGATTTTGCAGTAAAATCTTCATCGAAACGCCTTAAGTAAAATCCCGTAAAATCACATAATGAAAAAAAAAATCCTAAAATAAAACATTATTACATGGAAGTAAATTTTTCGATATACTTCTTTATTTTATTTAGAGTTCATAGTTATTCAATATTACTTGAAAGAGGTATGATATTGATACCAGATCAAACATAAAAATACGTATGAGCATAGGTGGAAAACACAATTTATTAATCTAGTTTATAACGGTGATTACATTTGAGGCGCTACCAAATTAAATAGGGAAGGTCAGGTTAGGCACGCCTAAATGGTTTAGAGGGATTTGATTTTATCAATTAATCCAAGCCAAATCCATCTAATATACTCCAATTGAGAATTAATAAATTTTATTTGGAATGGGTGAACCCATTTGAATATGGATAAAACCCACTTAAACCGTTTAGGCGTGCCTAACACAAATTTTTGCTTATTAAATATAGTTATTAGAAATATTGTGGTGGCTTTCCAAGGCGCACAAATACATGTCTCAGCAGACGAAATTGATTACAATAGTAACTCATATACAAAAAAAAATTTATTACTCCCTCCGTCCCTTATAAGTAGTCCCTTTTCTTTCGGCACGGAGATTAAGAGTTGTGAGTGTAGTGGAATTAATATTTTATTGGTGAGTGTGAAAAAGTTTGCCATTTTAGGAAAGTGGGACTAATTTATGGGACAAACAAAAATGGGAAGTGAGACTACTTCAACGGGACAGAGGGAGTATGATATATTCAAGTGCTCTACAACTCTTTGTAATCTGTCTAATATGCGTTAAATATAATCTCAGATTCCGTAATTTAAAATCTCTCACCTCAACTGAGTTAACCTTGTAAATTTGCCTAAAATAAACACTGCACTGCTAAATATATCAATATAATCCAAGTGTTCCAATAGTGTGAAATATGTCTCCACCGATATAATTTAAGGCTCCAATGCGTAATATATGTGACATAATTTTAGGCTTCACAATTCAACAATCTTTGCCTGGGAGACTTAACTCAATTGTAACAATCACTTTACCTTCCACAATTGTGTTTCTCTTTAGATTATGGCAAACCTATCACATTTGTCGTCTTTCAATCCAACACCTTTTACTCCCTTGATTTTTTCTTCAGGATATGACAAGTTATATACTTGGACTGCAACAAACCTTTCTAATTTACAGTCTCTCAGTCCAACAACTTCCACTTTTCTTCTTTTGTGTCTTTATGATATGGCAAGTTATGCTTCAAAATCATGAAAACATTCCTTGTTTATTGTATTTTTGTCTAGCAACTTTCACTCTTGTTCCTTTGAAATGTTAGGAGGATATACATCAACTATCGTAATTGCCCCATCGAGTCCTTAACTTCGCTCCACCAAACTTGGTTCTTTACCTATCAAACTTAGAGCACTAATAACACTTGTATCTTTAGCTCTTCTGACGATCCTCGAGCTCTGATGCCACTTGTATCCACATCTCTAACTTAGCAAAACTTTAGCTCTGATACCACTTGTTACAAAATCAATTATGATATTGATGCAAAAATCAAGCATGAAGACAAACAAGAGCATACGCGAAGAATGCACAAGGATAACACATGAGATTTGATAGCCAGTTCATCAATCATGACTACATTTGGGGCTCTACTAAGCAAGAATATAGCACATATAAACTAATTACAAGAGTGACTCGTTTATAAGGAAGAAAAATAATCTAATTAGGGTAAGAATTATCAACCCTAATTAATTTATTGGTTCTCATAACTTGATCCTAATCACAATGTGAAACATCACTGTTATTGTGACTGCATATCGGGTTTGTGGTGTTTGAATATATGTGGGAGTTATGCTGTGTCTGGGGTTCGATACTTGTGTGATGGGTGGAATGAAAACACACTTCTACTTATGAAGGCGTGTTTAGTTTGTTTGGGTGAGAAAAGGGAGCGACATGTGGGAGCATCTGATTGGCTGAGGAAAATATATCCATTGGACAACCGTCATCTTCCCGAGTTTGTTACGAGCTGAGATATTCAGTTTCAGAGTTGTAATTTTTTGAGTTTTTGAGCTGCTACTGTAATCCCTCTTCTCATTTCTTGAGAAATAATAATTCCTCACAACCTCTCCGTGGATGTAACCGATTGGTGAACCATGTAATTCCGGTGTTCTTGAGTTTGCGTGAATGTTTGTTAATTTCAGATTGTGAATCGATTGATCTGTGTGTTTGTTCGATTAGAATCCAACAAGTGGCATCGTCTGTGGGAAGCGCTTAAGATTTCGGTGCAATCGTGTTGAGGAGCTTCGATCAGCTCTATTGTTTTACACCGGGGTCCAATTCAGTTTCTAGGTAAGTTTCGTGTTGAGTTCTCCGTTCTGATTTAGGGGATTCTGTTCATCTCTACAACCCCATTACGATCAGCTGTGATGCACGCGTGTTCTTGGATTTTGTTGTGATATTTATTATTGATTTTAGAACTTGGAGTTGGGTGTGGTGATTGGTATTCTGATACTTGGGCGGTTTGATGCCAAGTTTGGTTCTATGAGAGAGCAGGGTGTTGTGAATTGTATGCAATGGCCTCAAGGAAATATGAGATAGATAAATTCAAAGGCAAAAATAATTTCGGCCTGTGGAAGGTTAAGATGTTAGCTATCTTGACTGAGAAGGGATTAGATGATGTTGTACTTGTGGAGAATGATGCTTTCAAGGATGAGACTGCAGACAATAAGGAGAAGCTAATGAACAAGGCTAAGAGTGCCTTGTTCTTGAGTCTGGATGACTAAGTTTTAAGAGAGGTGTCTAGGGAGGAGACACCCTATGATGTTTGGAAGAAATTAAGAGATCTATACCTCACAAAGTCCCTGGCTAACCGACTGTTCCTAAAGCAAATGCTATACTCCTACAGATTCACATATGAAATAAGTGTGGTTGATCAGTTAGATGAGGTCAACAAAGCTATAGACGATCTTGAGAATATTGGGGTGAAGTTAGAAGGGGAAGACAAAGCCATTCACCTCCTAAATGCTCTGCCCAAATCCTATGCTAATATCAGAGATGCGATGATTTATGGAAGAAAGGGGACCATCACCATGGATAAGGTGCAGGCTGCTATCAAGCAAAGGAAATTGAGAAACTATCTGAAACCTTTCCAAGTGATAGTGCAGGAGTTGGACTTCTTGTTAAGAAAGGGCAGACTAACTCGAAGTTCACCAAGAAGAATTTTGGAGGTTCCAAGACCAACTCCTATGCTAAGCAGCCTGGTGGTTTTAGGAAGGACTTCAGGCCTACTAGAATAGACCAAGAAACTTCAGTCAAAAAGATAACAGACAACCATCAAACCAGACAGAGCAGAGGATCTGTCATCATTGTAAAAAGGTTGGGCATCTCATAAGAGATTGTGCAATACTGAGGCAGAAATGACAATACTCAAATGGACCAAATGTTGTTAAAGCAGTTGATTCAGGTTCTGATGAAATCCTAAATGTTAAGCAGCAACCTAAAGATGAGGGATGGATATTAGATTCCAGAAGTTCGTTTCACATGTGCCCACTATGACTTGGTTCTCTGACATTAAATTGGAAGATTGTGGAACCGTGGTGTTAGGAAACAATAACATCTGCAGGGTTGAAGGTGCTGGTTCAGTCACAATAAAGAACCATGTAGGTGAGGTTGAGGTGCTCACCAATGTGAGATATATACCACAAATTCAGAGATACCTCATCTCCCTAGGAACTCTGGAAGCTAAGGGATACAAATTCCTAGGCAATGAGGGCATCATCTCAGTGTATAAAGGAGGCAAGGAAATACTGAAAGAGAAACGAATAAACATCATACATTACCTATTTGCTGAGACTGTTGACTCCACAGAAGATGATGGTGTTCATGATGGGGTTGGGTGCTGTATTTTAGATGTTAGGAATTATTCTCGTGATATGAAGGCGCATGTTGATGGTGCTGATGCTCAAATGCTGTTAAATGAAATGAGTAGAAAGAAGGATATATGTCCATTGTTTACATTTTATTATGAGGTGGATAATGAAGACATACTTCAACGATTATTTTGGTGTGATTATGAGTCAAAGAAGAATTATGAAATATTTGGAGATGTTGTATCATTTGATACTACTTATTCAACATAGGCATTTGATACTAATTATGTTGTAGCATAGGCACTTCCTTGTCGTGCTGGCTGCTGAGTTGGCTGTGGTTGTTGCTGTTGCTGGGGCACTTGCTGGATCAGTTTTGCTTGAATAGCGCAATTGCGGGAATTTTGGGGCTGCTGTTGGCCTTATAGTGCTCGCAGTTGAGTGTTGCTTTGATTGTTTTGGCACTGGGTTTGAAAATCTGGTCGGATGTTGCCCTCGCAACACGGTGACGAATAGTGTCCAATCATTCTGCAATGGTAGCAGGTTGCACGATATGCAACGCATTCTCCTTGATGGTCTCTGATGGGTTTTGTATACTGAAAGCATTTATTATAATGAGTATACAACGGTTTATTTCTCTTATCTGTTAACAATCTTACATGGTATCCTCTTGTCTCACCGATAGGGACGATCATACGGCGTGTTGTAGATCGCAGAAGACAGTATGATCACTTGACCTAGTGAGACATAAATCTGATCACAACCGAGACAGCGTATGAGGATACATATGTTCGGATGGCTGCAGCATTGTCCGAATAAGTAGTCTATCTTGGTTACTTGACGTGCTGGTGCGCAGGGGTGGCGTATTAATGGACCGCAATGAGATGTATTCGTCTATCTGATATCAGCGAATACAAGATCTCGATATTGATTGAGTCCAAACCCTAACGAAGGTTCAGGGGTTTGCACGGGTTGACCGTTGCTTTGACTTGCCATGGTGGAGAGCCTAAGTAATGTGCTCGTATATCCGCATCTTGGGTAACAACAGTTCGTGTAGTACCGCCTGAGACTGGGTTCAGGTAACTATATCTGAGTAATAGGATGGGGACATTCCCTAAGGAGCTCAATAACATTCATCGTGCCAATGTCCTGCAGGCTGATTAAGTTCAGACACGAGTGATAAGGATTGAGTGGTACTACTCAGGAATAATAATGTATTAATTAATTGTAGTTAGAGCTTGTCAGAAGTTCCAATTAATTAATGGATGTCCGGTAACCTTAAATATGGGGATTCTCAATTAATGCAGCCCGTTCTCATAACGTGGTAATAAAGGGGTAGGTCAGTATTAATTTTGTGGTGAAAAAGAATTAATATTAATTAATTAATTATGTCCTGAGTTGTGGACATGAGAATTAATTAATTTATAGGCCCACTTTATTGTTTGCATTAGGTCCCAGGTCTGGCCCAAGGAAAGTGTGCTGAATTGAGCCCAGGAGCCCACTAGGGTTTACGACCCTAGGTCTATAAATAAACAGCTCTCTCTCATAAGTTGTAACACAGTTGAAAAATAGAAAACCTAGAGAGAGAGAGAGAGTGGGGCGCCGATTTGAAAGGAAAAAATGGAGGAGAATTTTCGATTTCTGGTCCTGCTCAAATACAGATCTGTGGAGTCCTCACCAGTAGCAGATCTGAACGCACCGGGATACAGATCTGAAGATCTAATCTGGAGAAAAACAGATTTCCTTTTCTTTCTTTTGATTTTGATTTTATTCTAGAAATTAGATTTCTAATTTCTACTTCCGCGGATAAAAATCAAATTGCGTGGTTGAATTAAAGTGGAAGTTCAAACGCAAAAGATTGGTACAGAGACTACGGAGTTACGGTAAATTCCTAAATCCACAATTATAAGAATTAAATTCATAGGAGCATGCTAGGGTTTATTATATATTTAATTGTGCACAATATCCATAAATTGATCCGGTTCAAATTGGTTTTGGTGATTCGGTTCACGGGAAAACCCTACAATTGGTATCAGAGCCAAATTTCTGATTTATGGCTCTTTTGTGCATAGTTAAATTTGATATGCATGTATGAATTTATTTATTTTGTGGATGGTTTTTGTTCCTCGTGGCAACTCGTGTAATTCAGCCCGCAGTGGTTTATCCGTGTAGGGCTGAATTAATTTTGTAAAATCACGAGAAAATCCGTGATTAGTGTAGAATTGAAAATTGTAATAGAATAGATGATTCTGTAATTTTCAAAATTATATAATTGGATGGGTCGAGGACGAAGAACGAAGATGGAGCCGACGAACGGTGGCAGCGGTAGGCTGCGACGGCGCGGGTGACAGCGCGCAAAGGCACGCATCGCGGGCAGCGGGCGGCGTGGGGCGCGCGGGCGGCAGCCGCATGTGCGCGCGAGGGCGCTGGGCGCGTGCGTGCGCGGCGGTGGTGCGGCGGCGATGGCGGTCGGCTGGCGGCGGTGGTCGTCGTCGGCTGCTGCTGTCCCATCGCGGTGGCTCGTGTTTTGTTGGTTTGTACAATCCTGTGTAAACCCTAGGGTTTGCATTAGGGTTAGGGCAAATCATCAGATCACAAATGCCTAAATCCCAAAAGATTTGGTAGTTGAAGACTTGGAGGCCCTTGAAGATTTGAAAAGATTTGGACTTATCCAAATAAGATTCAAATTCAAATTGTAATAGATAGAATTTATTTTTCTTTTTTTGTGGGGCCACGAGGAATTTTTGTTTGTCTTAAATTGTACTCGTATGATATGTGATTTATTATGTGCGCTATTTAAGCATGTGTAGATAATAGGAAAAATATGTTTTATCGCTTTTATTATTTACAGCTTTCCAAGCATGCTTATGTGATTAATTTCTTGTTGGATTATAATTTGGAAATTTTTGGACTTGTACTATTACATGCAAAAATTTGGGAAATATAATAACAAAGAAATTATATGTGCGCATATAAGAAACCTTTTAAAAGAAAAATACTAAGCATATTTTTTAATTAAAATCAATAGACCTCCACAAAGCGGTCCTAGGCTGTAAGTGTATCTCTCGTTCTAGTAAATGTCTACGAGTGTAGCTTGCTAGTTCCTAGAAGTGCATGGGTACGGTTGTTGGGATTTCTAGACAAACAATTTAAATCATGTGAATAGTGGGAGGGTTTTGCGTAAACGTCTACGAGTGTAGCTTGCGTAGATCTCTTTCACAAGTATTCTAGGATTGATTTAAATTATAGATAACAAAAGCTTTAAGGGCTGTGCGGTATGGTTACGTGCCATGCTAAATTGTCTCTTTTGGCCGGAGTTAAATTTGTGGTTAATGGCTTCGAAGCATCTTAGAATATAATGCAATAATTGCATCCCTGTACTTGAGAGATGGCTTGGCCTAAGGTTTTTACTAATTATTAATTTCTAGTGTCAAAAGCATCCTGACCCATTAGTGAAATTAAATGGATTGGGGCTTAAAACCCGCAGTTCTGGTTGAGGGTGACATCGTAAACGTCTACGAGTGTAGCTTGCGGTGGGAACTCTTGGGCAATTAGTGGAAAACATTTGTATTTGATTTATTAAAAGGTTTTCAATGCATTTGTTTTCAAAGTTCTACATGTATGTTCTTATTTAAGATCCTTTATTGTTTCAGATATGTCTGTTATGTCTAATGTCATCAATTTTCTCGCACAAAACACTATAATTGGTCCAAACTTCCTGGAATGGAAGCGCAATCTCGAGTACCTCCTGATGGCAGCGGAATCGGTCATGAACCCTCAGAAGGTTGCCTTGGCCACTTCTGGTAATCTCTCTGCTGTACCGAAAAGTATGAAGCGGAAGAAAGGGATTGAGAAATGGGCCAAGAAGACACCTGTGAAGGATGGTGGGGCTGGGAAAAAGCCTAAGGTGGCGACTGACAGGGACAGGTGCTTCAAGTGTGGTAATAAAGGATATTGGAGGAAAGATTGTCAAGCCAACAAAGCTAGACAAGGTATGCCATTTGCATGTATGACTGTAAGCATGATTAGAGTCTGTTGTTGCTCTTCTAGAGCTGTGAGCACTGACTTGTTGATCATGTTGTTGTACTTTGCAGGGGACTGTGCCGACAAGGCTGGTGAGTGATGGCAAGAAGATACCAAACTGGATGAAGGCAACGTTTTATGACGGAGCATTATGGAGTTTTCTTTTCTTTATGTTTTGATGAATTAAGTACATTTGAGAGTTTATTTGTGGGCCGTGGTTTATCGGCAGGACAAATTTTATCAACTTTTATGGATATTTGTTATTTATGATTTTATCATTGGTAATAACAATGTTATTCGTTATGGGATGTTGATTTACAATCTCTATGTTACTTCGATCAAATATGTCCTTAAGTATTGCATGTAATTCATCCGTAATTGATAATCCGAGAAAGAGAAAACTTACTTCTTCTGATGAGGATCTTACATATCTCTGGCACTTGAGACTGGGTCACATCAGCTTGAAGCGGATACAAAGACTTGCAGATGACGGTACATTGGACTTAGTCTGGGCAGTACCTTATCAATTCTGTGAATCCTGCATCGAGGACAAGATGTCAACTAGGCATTTCAAGGCTAGTCAGTCTTGAGCAGAGGAAGTGTTGGAATTGATCCACTCTGACTTATGTGGACCGATGTCCACGCAGGCTCGTGGAGGGTACGAGTACTTCGTCACTATCATTGACGATTACTCAAGGTACGGTTACGTTTACCTGCTTCGCTACAAGTCTGAATGCTTTTGAGAAATTTAAAGAGTTCAAGGCTGTGGTAGAAAAGAAGGTCGGGAAAACTATCAAGTCGCTGTGATCTGACCGCGGTGGCGAATACCTCAGTAACGAGTTCCTGTAGTATTTGTCAGAAAATGGGATTACATCCCAGTGGACTGCACCGGGTACTCCCTAATAAAACGGTGTAGCTGAAAGAAGAAATAGGACTCTTCTAGAGATGGTAAGATCAATGATGAGTTATGCAAACTTACCAATTTCGTTTTGGGGCTACGCATTGGAGACAACAACTTAGGTGCTAAATGTGGTGCCTTCTAAATCAGTTCCTAAGATGCCTTCTGAGCTCTTCCTTGGTCGCAAACCTAGTTTGTGCAAGTTTAGAGTATGGGGCTGTCCAGCACACGTACTGTCGAAGGAACCTGATAAGTTAGAAAGCAGGTCAAAAGTAATGCTGTTCGTAGGGTATCCCAGACAAACGAAAGGTGGTTACTTTTACTGTCCTGAGAGTCAGAGAGTCATTGTTAGCACCAACGCTAGATTCTTGGAGGACGAGTATGTGAGTAATCACAAGTCAAGGAGTGATATCGTTCTTCAAGAAATTGAGAACGAGAATGCAATTCCAAGGGAAGGGGAACGCGTAGATGTGTGTGCACCTGTGAGAGGTACAACACCACACACACGTTCTTCAGTGCAAAGTGCAGGACCACAAGTTACTGCACCTACTACTGACATGACACCGATGCCTCGTCGTAGTGGGAGAGTTATTTTCCAGCCAGAAAGGTACATGTTCGTGGGTGAGTCTTCGGACTTGAGTCCGGAAGACGAACATGAGGACTCTGACCCACTGACTTACGAAGAGGCAGTGCAGGACAAGGATGTTGCCAAATGGCGTGTCGCCATGGATTCTGAAATTGAATCCATAACTGCTATGGATGTATACCAGAAAACTGATTTGCCAGATGGCTTTAGGGCCATAGGGTGCAAATGGGTATACAAGAGAAAGAAAGGGGCGGATAAGAAGATCACGACTTTTAAAGCCAGGCTGGTGGCAAAGGGTTATAGTCAGAAAGAGGGCATTGACTATGACGAAACCTTTTCACCCGTAGCCATGCTCAAATCCATCCGGATACTCCTTGCCATAGCTGCACATATGGACCTCGAGATCTGGCAGATGGATGTCAAGACCGCTTTTCTAAACGGTTACCTAGAAGAAGGTAGGGACATCTATATGCAGCAACCCGAGGGTTACATACGCAAGGGAAAAGAACATCTTGTCTGGAAGCAAGCTTCAAGGTCGTGGAACTTACGTTTCAACGAAGTGATTAAATCCTATGGATTTGCACGGTTGGAAAACAAAAGTTGTGTTTCCGACTTTGTGTTAGTGGGAGCGTGGTCTTCCTTGCACTATACGTTGATGACATACTCCTATTTGGAAACAATGAGGGAGTGATGTCGGAAATCAAGGTTTGGTTATCCGAACAGTTCCAAATGAAGGATTTGGGAGAAGCTGGCTACATTCTTGGGATTAAGGTCTTACGAGATCGTAAGTGAAGAATGTTGAGCTTATCCCATACATCCTATGTGGATACTGTGATTGCCCGGTTCAGCATGCAACTCGCCAAGAAAGGTTTGCTGCCTTTCAGACATGGCGTTCATCTTTCTAGTGGGCAGTGTCCTCAGACACAGCGGGAGAAAGATGAGATGAGTCTTGTACCATACGCTTCGGCGGTTGGTAGTCGACTTTTTTTATGATGGGATGTTTGGTTCGTCTGACAATGACCTCTAATTGACAGCTTGTATATCTTAGATGCATATATGTAGTAAACTGTCAGTTGTATTTGTAGGATTTATGGTTGATTTAGGGCGCCTTTTCGGGCCCATTTGTATTATTCAGATGTAATCTTTGTAATCGTAATTAGGATGCCTCCTGCGGGAGAAGAACCGGTGATGTACAATTGGTAGCTGGGGGAAACCAATTTTCTAAGTCGGTAACCCCAAATTTTCAATGAAAAGCTACCCGCCCACTTTCCGGGCATTCAAAATTATTTATCAGCGTTGTGCTTAAGATTTTTACTTTACTATATAATTTTATCCCTATTTATTGTGATTTTTGGTATAATCTTGGTCGTTGCCAAGTATCGAAGGGAGTAATGTCCCTTAAAAATATGTGTTAACCCTAAATTGTGGAACAACCTACCATATCAATGTATTACATTATTTGTGCAATAAAAAAAAAGATTATCTTTACGCATTGTGCTTACCTTGGGTTATGAATACGCCTTTTAATGATTAATTATTTTGCAAAATACTTCCTAGAGAAGCCCATGCTAGAGGCCGAGGAAGAGGCTAACCTCATGTTAATCAGGAAGAGCCACACCAAGATCAAGGCAAAGGACCCCATCATGAACCGAACTGTGGATTATACGATGAGGAGAAACAAGCACCTCCTGTTGAACCCAGAAGAATCGGAGAAATTTTCACCCGACAAAATCCACTGCTGCTGGATGGATCTGAAGATCCACCAAGGGCCGAAACATGGATCAAATCTATGGAAAGAATTTTTCGAATACTTGACTGCACTGACCGAGAAAAATTCCAGTGGATTTCTTTTCAACTGATTGACGAGGTTGAATATTGTTGGGACGCCCATTTGAAGACGCTCACCCCTGAACAAGAAGAAGCCCTAATGTGAGACTATTTCAAGGAGGAAATATATACCAAATATATTCTTTTGACTTATCGAGTACAGAAGCAAGCGCAATTCCACCGCTTAGTTCAATGAGAGATGTCCATGACTGAGTATGATCAGATGTTCAACAATCTATCAAGATATGCCCCAGACGTAGTGAACATCGAACAGAAGAAGACACTTCAGTTTATGTTTGGACTGCGAATGGAGATTCAAACCTCTATCGCTTGCCTAACCGGTTTGGATTACAAAGACGCATTACAGCGAGCTCTGAATATCAGCACTAAAGAATGGATTGTGAGTTGCTCTCTTATCTAACAAGCCAAAGCCATCAGCTGAAATGGGAACAAAGAGAAAGCAAGAAGATGTCACGCAGACTTCGACAGCCGGACATAAAATGAATTAGCAAGGTGATCAGAATTTCTGCAACAACCAAGCCAGAAAGCAAAGGAACTTCCAGAATCAAGGAATCAATCATCAAGGCAACTTTACCATCAAATGCTGCAGTTGATGTGGATGAGACTGTAGGGTTTTCCCGTGAACCGAATCACCAAAACCAATTTGAACCGGATCGATTTATGGATATTGTGCACAATTAAATATATAATAAACCCTAGCATGCTCCTATGAATTTAATTCTTATAATTGTGGATTTAGGAATTTATCGTAACTCCGTAATATCTGTACCAATCTTTTGCGTTTGAACTTCCACTTTAATTCAACCACGCAATTCGATTTTTATCTGCGGAAGTAGAAACTAGAAATCTAATTTCTAGAATAAAATCGAAATCAAAAGAAAGAAAAGGAAATCTGTTGTTCTCCAGATTAGATCTTCAGATCTGTATCCCGGTGCGTTCAGATCTGCTAATGGTGAGGACTCCACAGATCTGTGCTTTGAGCAGGACCAGAATTCGAAAATTCTCCTCCATTTTTTCCTTTCAAATCGGCGCCCCTCTCTCTCTCTAGGTTTTCTGTTTTTCAACTGTGTTACAACTTATGAGAGAGAGCTGTTTATTTATAGACCTAGGGTTGTAAACCCTAGTGGGCTCATGGGCTCAATTCAGCACACTTTCCTTTGGCCAGACCTGGAACCTAATGCAAACAATAAAGTGGGCCTATAAATTAATTAATTCTCATGTCCACAACTCAGGACACAATTAATTAATTAATATTAATTCTTTTTCACCACAGAATTAATACTGACCTACCCCTTTATTACCAAGTTATGAGAACGGGCTGCATTAATTGAGAATCCCCATATTTAAGGTTATCGGACATCCATTTATTAATTGGAGCTTCTGACAAGCTCTAACTACAATTAATTAATACCTTATTATTCCTGAGTAGTACCACTCAATCCTTATCACTCGAGTCTGAACTTAATCAGCCTGCAGGACCTTGACACGATGAATGTTATTGAGCTCCTCAGGGAATGTTCCCATCCTATTACTCAGATATGGTTACCTAAACCCAGTCTCAGGCGGTACGACACGAACTGCTGTTACCCAAGATGCGGATATACGAGCATGTTACTCAGGCTCTCCACCATGGCAAGTCAAAGCAACAGTCAACCCGTGCAAACCCTGAACCTTCGTTAGGGTTTGGACTCAATCAATATCAAGATCTTGTATTCGCTGAAGTCAGATAGACGAATACATCTCACTGCGGTCCATCAATACGCCACCCCTGCGTACCAACACGTCAAGTAACCAAGACAGACTACTTATTCAGACAATGCCGCAGCCATCCGGACAGACGTATCCTCATACGCTGTCTCGGCTGTGATCAGGTTTATGTCTCACTAGTTCAAGTGATCATACTGTCTTCTGCGATCTACAACACGCCGTATGATCGTCCCTATCAGTGAGACAAGAGGATACCATTGTTCATACATGTAAGATTGTTAACAGATAGGAGAAATAAACCGTTGTATACTCATTATAATAAATGCTTTCAGTATACAAAACCCATCAATCTCCCACTTATACTCAAAGCATAACTAAGCTATTGCAGAGTATACGGTCCGTCTATCTAGTCTGTTGTCTCTTTAACCACTGTCAGTGGTCGGCATCCACCTCAGACCCAGCTCACGAATATGTCTTTCGTAAACTTTCTGCGGCAAGCTCTTTGTAAATGGATCAGCAAGATTGTCAACAGTGTCAATCTTCTTAATTTGCACGTCACCCCTCGATACGATTTCTCGTATGATATGGTACTTTCTCTCTATGTGTTTGCTTGCCCTGTGAGTCCGCGGTTCCTTTGAGTTTACCACTACACCAGAGTTATTACAATAAATTGTGATGCTCCTCGGCAAACTCGGAATCACACCCAACTCTAAAAGATAGTTTCTGAGCCATACCCCCTCTTTCAAGGCGTCGGACGCGGCGACATATTCCGCCTCCATGGTGGAGTCAGCAATGCATTTCTGCTTTGAGCTCCTCCAAGATACAACTCTACCTCCCAGGGTAAACACATATCCTGAGGTCGATTTCTTCTCATCCTGGTCCCCTTGGAAATCCGAGTCTGTGTAACCCACAGGGCACAAATCCTCACTTTGATAAACTAGGCAGTAATTCCTAGTTCTCTTCAAATACTTGAGGATGTGCTTTACAGCAGTCCAGTGCGCCTGTCCAGAGTTAGACTGATATCTTGCTACCATGCCAACGGCATAACAGATATCTGGCCTGGTACACAACATTGCATACATGATGAGTTATAGGACTCCTCTTCCTCTTTTGGATCCCAGTATGATCCCCATACCTCCCTCATCTCTTTTCTCCATGCTGCCGGCACCGAGAGATCATAGTCTGGGTTCTGAGAGTTATCAAAACCATCATCTGAGTAGGCACGGTAATGGTTGGCGTCCAGCTCTTCATCACTGGGTCCAAATGAGGAGTTATCCTTCGGATCTTTTTCCTCAGATTCATGGCCAGATCCATTGATCGGAGCTCGGGAGGATCCAGCTTCATTATCATGAGCTTGCGGGCTAGGTGGAGGGTTGTTAAGGGTTGCACGCTGGCAGCGGATAAGGGCAATAAACCCTTCAATATCAGACCCGTCTAAGGGAGAGTTATCCAAAAATTTCACATAATTGGCGTGAGCCCAAGACTGCCAATGAGGGGCGGTAGTTCCACCAAGCGTCGGAGTCATCCAGTGCAGGTCACACCATGAGGGTGCGCATCAGCCCCTAACCTGTAAAAATCGGTGAGGAAACGGCCAAGGGAGTCACCGCGGCATATATGGTAGCTTTGGAAGTAACTGACTCGTCTATCTCTGGATGCATTGCGGGGTAGGGGTTTGCGGCGCGCAAAATACGATTTGGTCATCTGCGAATAGGTTAAGAAAAATAGTCAAAGGGTTAGGAAAAATACAAGTCATAATAATAGGTTGCACAATTAAGTACTTAAGTAGTGAATATAACGCAGTTACAAAGGTAATAATTCTATGGTCCACTATGGAGCATAAAGATCATATCTTATACATGCTTATTATAGGTCTCTGCAAAGGTAAACTAAAACATGCTCCCTAAAAGCATCTAAGTTCTCTAATAAGGCCTTTATAATTAAAGCATTCATAATGTATATGAGAAAGATTTTCATAACAATGCAACAATTTATGCGTTGAAAATCTTGACACTTGAAATGCAACAATTTATGAATTGAAATCTTCATGATCTTTTAATAAGAGATGCAACAATGTATGCATTAAAGCCCTTTATGATCTTTAATAAAAGATGCAAGAAAGGCTTATGCCTTAAACTCAATGCAATAATTGATGTAAAATTTTATTTCTTGATGCAGAGCTGAGTACGAGTGCAGGAGCAAAAGCTGGCTAAGGATGTTTTCATCTCATGAATGAATTGGAGGCCTCGAAACAATGAGGTCCTCGGTTCAGAGCAAAAGGAAGAGAGCTGGCTCTGATACCACCTTGTCACGCCCAGAATTGAGGGCACATCGGGTACGAGACATGCATTTGGGATATCAATAATTAAGAAAAGATCAAGCAAATTAAGATAGAACTCAACATACATATCCCAAGTATTACAAAAGATGGTAAAGATGCCTCCTAAAGATAGGATCTTGGCTTCTTGAGTGAACGAATAATCAGTGTTTTAAAAAGTTTATCAATAATCAAAAGTCTAACAAAATATTAGGAGTTTAGCAGCGGAAAGCTATCAATGAAGTATGTATATGAAGATACATACTTCAACATCTAACTATTACAAAAGAGGGTCTTCAGCTCCACTCTATCTGCTACCTCGTACTTTGCTTCAAATCTTCTTTTAACCTATGCATTTTAGAAATAATGCAAGGGGCTAAGTTCAAATTATACTTAGTGAACACATGCCCTAACACATACATATATAATTTTGTCATGCCTTTTTCATTGGGTTGCACATGGGGTTTTCAGTTTGAAATCCTCCCACGACACCAAAACATTTTATGAGAATGAGCATGCTATTTTACATAGTTAAACTATCTGCAAAACTATCTGTGTTTCTCATATCTGAATTCGCAAAGCTTTTCTATTTTCGTTTCAATTTTAATTGCAAGTTATTTCAATTTTTGAAATCTACCAAAACCCATAATTTATGTTTTCCTAACCAGTATTTAAAGAAACTACGTTTTAATACATAAGATTTTTGTTATTTCATTCTTCTGGGAATCGATAATTTTATTTGCCGCTATATTGTTAGCATTAGCTAAATTGCTAGTTAAAATAATTAGCGATCAAAATTTTGGTGCCGCTGCCGGGGAGTGAATATAATTTTTCTTAATTTTAATTCTGTGATTGAGATACTGAATTAGGTTATAATTTTTGCACTTTCAATAAATTTTCGTATAGTGTCATTTCGCGTCGATTGATCTACAATCGCATCGATCGATGCAAATTTTCCAGCCACGTCGATCGACATAAATTCTGCATCGATCGACGCAACTTTTTTTCCAGCTTCTAAGTTTTTTTGTTTCATTTATTTTCTTTTCAGTTTTAATTCACTACCTCCTTTGTTGTACAGGTAGTATATGATTACACGAGCCAGTGGGAAGAAGCTAGTGGAATACGACCCAGAAATCGAAGCCACTTGCTGAAGGAACAACCAAAGAAGGAATCAAGAACCAGGAAGCTCAAGTAATCAACCAATCACTGACAACGTGCTACCACCGGCGGAACCACCGCCCCCACCACAACTAACTCTGGAGGAACAAGCTGAACTTGTTCGAGAAGTTCAAACTATGAGGACGCAACTACAGCAGCTGAACCATGAAAGAAACAACCAGAACAACCGGCATCTTTGCCGCAACCCACTGTTTGAGGATGATCCTGAAGATGACGAGGAACCGCTAGAGGAACCTGATGATGCTGATATTGAGGATGAGGACGCCAGTCAGAAGAGATACCGTCCTCGATTTCAGGAGACAAACTTCAGGATTGGGATCAACGCCAACAACTTCGAGCTGAAGTCCGGATTGGTGCAGATGGTGCAGCAAAACCAATTCGGTGGAAGGGCTACTGAGGATTCTTATGCACATCTTGAAAAGTTTATACTACTCTGCAACACTATCAAGATCAGCCAAGTCAGCTAGAGTGCGATCCGAATGTGTTTGTTCGCATTCTCCCTGCGTGATAAAGCGCAGACCTGGTTTTCTGCACTGGACAACAACAACATCAACACTTGGATGAGTTGAGGAATGAATTCCTCGGGAACTTCTTCCCCCTAGCATCATCAGGCAAAGACGGAGAGAGATCACGAGATTTTCCCAACGTTCTGAGGAGAATTTCTACGAGACATGGGAGCGCTACAAGGAGTTTCTTAGAGCTTGTCCAGGTCATGGATTGTCATTGGGGAGCAGGCTGAGACTTTCTACGAGGGGCTTAATGAAAGAACTGTCGAGCTGGTGGATGCCACACTTAGAGACACTATAATGGCAAAGAGCGAAAAAAGAGCCATGGAATTCTTCCAAAAGATGGCCAACAATAATCATAGGTGGGACTCCATTCGACATTGACCTGTGAAGGCTGTGGAACAATTAACTGAAGGGGTAGATCTAGCCGCCAAAGTGAAGAAGCTGCGTGAGGACTTCACTGCATTGAAAGTGGAGTAGCTGGTTGCAGTCGTGGAGCCTATCAAAGCTCCGGTTGAGGGGGACTGAGCAGACGTCAACTTTGTCCAAAGGGGTGGTTATCAAAATAACTACCGTGGAGGATATCAGCAGAACAACCAACCCTATAACTACAATCATGCCAGGAACCACCCTGGGTTCTCATATGCGAACCCTCAGGCTGTGGAGCAGCCACCGCCCGGATTTGCAGTGCAGGATGGAGCCGTGGTGGAGAAAAAGAAGCTAAATCTCGAGGAGATTTTGGCCAAGTTCATGCAAGGATCCACTAACAAAGTGGGAAAATTAAAGTAAGAGATATCTTGAGCGAATACCAAGGTGGACCGAGTCGAGAAACATATGCAGATAATAGAGACTCAGGTTAGTCAGATCACCAATGCCCTCGTAGCCCAGCACAAACCCGGGCAATTGTCTAGCAATACTCAAGTCAAACCCAAGAATCAAAGGAACGAGGTCAACGCCATAACTCTCAAAGAGGGAAATCGTACGAAGGGCCAGAACAACCAGGAAAAGACTTGCAAGAGGACAACGAAGCAGAGCAGGTCGAGGAAGCCGCAGAAGATACCTCCATGTCGATCGACGTGGACTGCATCGATCGATGCGGAGGCAGCGGTGAGACCGTCGCACATCAACCTGTGTTGATCGACACCAATGCACATCGATCGACGCAGGCCCCCAGGCCACCTGCGAAGAAGCCTCCCATTCCGTTTCTATAGAGTTTTTCTAAAATGAAGATGAACGAGAGGTATGCACGCTTTCTGGAGAACATGAAGAAAGTGCATATCAATATTCCGCTCGTAGAGGTGCTGCGAGAGATGCCAGGGTATATCAAGTTTCTAAAGGACATGGTCTCTCAAAAAAGACCTTTCTTGGAGCACGAGATGGTCAACATGTTCGAGGAATGCAACACTATTATTCAAAAGAAAATTCTGCTGAAGATAGAGGACCCGAGATCCTTCACGATCTCCTGCATCAAAGGTCCTTTGTGACTCCGGCACGTCCATCAACTTAATGCCGCTGTCAATCTTTAAGCGACTACAGATCGGGAGCATCAAGCCAACAACCATCTCACTGCAAATGGCTGACAGATCCGTATCTTATCCAAGAGGCATTGTGGAGGATGTACTCGTGAAGGACTTCATCATTCCAACAAACTTCGTGGTGCTTGACATGGAAGAAGACCACAATATTCCGCTGATCTTGGGGAGACCTCTCTTGAAGACAGGTGGAACGTTGATTGATATCCAAGATGGCAAACTGATATTCTGAGTTGATGACGAGTCGGTAACCTTCTCAATTTACAAGGCAATGCAGAAACACAATGAAGGGAGTTACCAGGAAGAGTGCCACATGATCAATTGTTTCAATCCAGTGATTTCCTCTCCATTCTCTTCTCTTAAAACTGACCTAGATTTTCTAGAGAACTGCTTACTACACTCTTTGCTTTCGTCTTCAGATTTGGATGAGGCGGACGACGAGGTTGTGGATCTAGTGATGGAGCTAGATGTGTTCGAGAAAATAACCCAGGAAAAGGAGAATAAACGGGAGCTGTTTACCAAGCCGACACAACTAGAACATGAAGGCAGAATGAGGAAGTGCCTCCATGTTGATCGATGCAGGAGGCATGCCGAGCGACGCAGCAGCAAGAGCTACATCAATCAATGCAAAATCAGTAGGGATTTTTCGTGAAGTGAATCACCAAATCCATATGAATAGGACCAATCATGGATGTTGAATACAATAACCAATTCATAAACCCTAGCATGCTCCTATGAATTTAATGAGTGGATAAAGGGATTACCGTTATTCCGTAGAGTCTGATCCGATCTTTCACGTTTGAATATCCAACTTTAATTCAACCACGCGATTCAAATAAATCTGCAGAAATAGAAATTGGAGATCTAATTTCTAGATTTAATTGAAATAAAGGAAATAGAAAAGAAGAGAATTATGTTCTCCATATCAGATCTTCATATCTGTATCCCAATGTTGCTCAGATCTGCTACTGGTGAGGATTCCACAGATCTGTAAAGCGTAGACCGGAGTCGAAATCCTTCTCCTCCCCTTCTACACTGGTGCCGCCCAACTCTCCCTCTCCCTAGGGTTCTGACTAATTTGAATTATGATCAAGGTGGCTAGGGTTTTAAAGAGAGAGAGGTCTATTTATAAACCTAGGGTTATATTCCTAATAGGCTACTGGGCCTTTTTTCAGCATATATAATTGGACCAGACCTGGGACCTAATGCAAATAATAAGTGGTCCTAGGACACAATTAATTAGATAATATTAATTCTTTTTCACCACAGAATTAATACTGACCTACCCCTTTATTACCAAGTTGTGAGAACGGGCTGCAATAATTGAGAATCCTCATATTTAAGGTTATCGGACATTCATTAATTTACCGGAGCTTCTGACAAGCTCAATCGACAATTAATTAATATCATATTATTCGTGAGCAGTACCACTCAAACCTTATCACTCGTGCCTGAACTTAATCAGCCTGAAGGACTTTGGCACGATGAATATTATTGAGCTCCTCAGGGAATGTCCCCATCCTATTACTCGGATATGGTTGCCTAACTCCAGTCTCAGCCTGCACTACACGAACCGCTGCTACCCAAGATGCGGATATATGAGCACATTACTTAGGCTCTCCACCATGGCAAGTCAAAGCAACAGTCAACCTGTGCATACCCCTGAACCTTCGTTAGGATTTGGACTCAATCAAGAATGAGATCTTGTACTTGTTGATGTCAGACAGACAAGTACATCTCTATGAGGTCCAATCAATACGCCACCCTTGCGTACCAGCATATCAAGTAACCAAGACAGATTACTTCTTTCGACTATGCTGCAGCTATCCGGACAGACGTATCCTCAATACTGTCTCGGCTGTGATAATATTTATGTCTCACTAGTGTAGGGTTTTCCCGTGAACCGAATCACAAAAACCAGTTGAACCAGATCGATTTATGGATATTGTGCACAATTAAATATACAATAAAACCTCGCATGCTCCTATGAATTTAATTCTCAGAATTGTGGATTGAGGGATTACCGTAACTCCGTAGTGTGTGATCCGATCTTTTTCGTTTAAATTTCCAACTTCAATTCAACCACGCAATTTCAATTTAATCTGCGGAAATAGAAATTAGAATACTAATTTCCAGAAAATTGAAATTAAAGAAAGAAAAGAAATCTGTTCTCCAGATTAGATCTTCAGATCTGTATCCCGGTGCGTTCAGATCTGCTACAGGTGATGATTCCACAGATCTGTATTTGAGCAGGACCAGAATTCGAAAATTTTCCTCCTCTCTCCTTGAAGTCGGCGCCCCCTCTCTCTCCTCCTAGGTTTTCTGTTTTTCAACTGTGTTCCAACTTATAAGAGAGAGCTGTCTATTTATAGACCTAGGGTTGTAAACCCTAGTGGGCTCCTGGGCTCAATTCACCACACTTTCCTTGGGCCAGACTAGGGACCTAATGCAAATAATAAAGTGGGCCTATAAATTAATTAATTCCCATGTCCACAACCAGGACACAATTAATTAATTAATATTAATTCTTTTTAACCACAGAATTAATACTGACCTACCCCTTTATTACCACGTTATGAGAACGGGCTGCATTTACTTGAGAATCCCCATATTTAAGGTTACCGAACATCCATTAATTAATTGGAGCTTCTGAAAAGCTCTAACTACAATTAATTAATATCTTATTATTCCTGAGTAGTACCACTCAATCCTTATCACTCGTGCCTGAACTTAATCAGCCTGCAGGACTTTGGCACGATGAATGTTATTGAGCTCCTCAGGGAATGTCCCCATCATATTACTCGGATATGGTTACCTAAACCCAGTCTCAGGCGGTACTACACGAACTGCTGTTACCCAAGATGCGGATATACGAGCACGTTACTTAGGCTCTCCACCATGGCAAGTCAAAGCAACAGTCAACCCGTGCAAACCCCTGAACCTTTGTTAGGGTTTGGACTCAATCAATATCGAGATCTTGTATTCGCTGATGTCAGACAGACGAATACATCTCACTGCGGTCCATCAATATGCCACCCCTGCGTACCAGCATGTCAAGTAACCAAGACAGACTACTAATTCCGACAATGCCGCAGCCATCCGGACAGACGTATCCTCATACGATGTCTCGGCTGTGATCAGGTTTATGTCTCACTAGGTCAAGTGATCATACTGTCTTCTGCGATCTACAACATGCCGTATGATCATCCCTATCGGTGAGACAAGAGGATACCATTGTTCATACATGTAAGATTGTTTACAGATAGGAGAAATAAACCATTGTATACTCATTATAATAGATGCTTTCAGTATACAAAACCCATCAACTAGGTCAAGTGATCATACTTTCTTCTGCGATCTACAACACGCCGTATGATCGTCCCTATCGGTGAGACAGGAGGATACCATTGTTACGTGCATGTAAGTTTGTTTAACAGATAGGAGAAAAGTCAATTGTATACTCATTGTAATAAATGCTTTCTGTATACAAAACCCAGCAAATCCACGTCGATCGACACAAGTAGGAGGGTCGACACAAAGTCTTTGTTGATCAAAACAGCGAGACGTAGAAAAGGGATCGCTATAGTTTCATCCACATCGATCGACACACATCATGCGTCGATTGACGCAGGCCTGGAACCACAGCCTTCTAACTCAGATCCACCTGTTTTAGAACTCAAACCACTCTCAGCACATCTCAGGTATGCTTTTCTGGAGTCTAAGGATACTTACCCTGTTATCGTTTCTGCTTACTTGACGCAAGTTAGATTGGATAAACTACTCCGTGTCCTGAGGAAGTACAAGTCTGCCATCGGGTGGAGTTTAGGAGACATCAAGGGGATCAGTCCTTCTTTATGCATGCACAAAATCATTTTGGAGGAAGACGCCAAGACAAAGAGACAGGCGCAACGACGACTGAACTCGATCATGCAGGAGGCCGTGAAGAAGGAGGTTCTAAAGCTCCTAGATCACGACATTATCTTCCTAATTTCCGACAGCAAGTGGGTGAGCCCCACTCAAGTATCCAAAAAAGGGGGGATGCAAATTGTAAAGAACGATGATGGAGAGGAGGTCGCAACAAGACCAGTCACTGGATGACGGTTCAGCATCGACTACCGGGCTCTCAATGCCGCCACGTGCAAGGATCATTTCCCTCTACCATTCATTGATCAAATGTTGGATAGATTTTCTGGATACCCTTTTTATTGTTTTCTTGATGGTTATTCAGGGTACAACCAGATTGCTGTGGCACCGGAGGACCAAAACAAGACCGCATTCACCTGTCCGTATGGAGTGTTTGCATATCGGCGGATGCCATTTGGCCTGTGCAATACACCAGCGACCTTCCAGAGATGCATGATGGCCATCTTCCACGACCTGATTGAAGAAGTCGTGGAGGTATTCATGAACGATTTTTCAGTTTTTGGTAGCTCGTTTGATGTTTGTTTGCAGAATTTGGCTACCGTCTTAGAGTGATGCACCGAGACCAACCTGTGTCTCAACTGGGAGAAGTGCCATTTCATGGTGCGAGAGGGGATCGTTCTGGGATATTGAGTGTCAGCCAAAGGATTGGAGGTGGACCGAGCCAAGGTGACAACTATTGAAAAGATGCCACCACCAGCAAGTGTCAAAGTGGTCGGGAGTTTTCTCAGCCATGCCGGGTTCTACATGAGGTTCATCAAGAACTTCTCGAAGATATCTAGGCCGTTGTGCAACCTGTTGGAGAAGGATGTATCCTTCCTATTTGATGATGAGTGCTTGCAGGCTTTCAAGAGATTGAAGAAGGCCTTAGTGATTGCACCAGTCCTGACTTCTCCGGATTGGAGTGAGCCCTTCATCTTGATACGTGATGCTAGCGACTATGCAGTAGAAGCAGCTTTGGGGCAACTGAAGGGGAGACTCTTCCATGTCATCCACTACGCCAGCAAGAGCATGAACCCAACACAGTGCAACTACACCACCGCAGAGAAGGAGATGCTTGCGGTGGTCTATGCATTCGACAAGTTTCGGTCCTATCTAATAGGCTCGAAAACAATTGTCTACACTGACCATGCCGCCATCAGATACCTGTTCGCGAAGCATGATGCCAAGCCCCGCCTTATTAGGTGGATACTGCTGCTACAGGAATTTGACTTGGAGATCAAGGACAGAAAAGTGAGCAAGAACGTGATCACGGATCACTTATCGTGATTGGAGCCACCAGTCGAGGGGGATGACCAACAGATGAGGATCCGAGAGATATCCCCTGATGAGCAGATCTATGCTATTCGGGATCTGCGAGAGACATACGAGTCCAAGACACCATGGTATGCAGACTATGCTAATTACCTAATGACTGGTGCTCTTCCGCCGGACTCCTCCCCTTATGAAAAGAAGAAGTTCCTGCACGACATAAGATTCTATGAGGCTTGCCATTCATCCCTTAGTGGCGGGCATCACTCAGCAAACCATTCGAGATTCTGGCGAGTGGGTTTTACTAGCCATCCATCTACGAGGTCTATTGCGGATGGATTATGAGTAGTGATCGTTGCCAGAGGATTGACAACATCTTGCGGAGGGATGAGATGCCACAGACCCCGGTGATTGAAGTTAAGATCTTCGATGTGTGGGGGATCGACTCTATGGGGCCTTTTTCGCCATCCCGTGGGTTCTCATATATTCTGCTCGTGGTAGACTACGTATCGCAATGGGTGGAAGCCATTCCGATGACCACCAATGATTCAAAGGTCGTCATCAATTTCCTACAGAAGCTCGTGACCAGATTTGGGATGCCAAGGGCTCTGGTAAGTGATGGGGGTCCCATTTTTGTAACGAATGGCTTGCTTCTCTTCTTGCAAGGTATGGAGTCAAACATCGTGTTACTACCCCATATCACCCTCAAGGGAATGGCTTGACGGAGCTATCCAACCGCGAGATCAAGCAGATCTTGGAAAAGACGGTGAAGCAAATGAGAGATTGGGCTTTGAAGCTCGATGATGCGCTATGGGCATATCGTACCGCCTACAAGACGCCTATAGGCATGTCTCCATATCAGCTCGTGTTCAGAAAATCATGTCATCTCCCCGTGGAGATGGAGCATAAGGCTTGGAGAGCAGTGAAAGAGCTGAACCTGGGCTGGAAGATCGCTGCAGCTGATCGAGCCATGGCACTGAACGAGTTGGAGGACTTCAGGGATGAAGCATACGAGAACAACGTCATCTACAAGATGAGGGCTAAGAGATTCCATGATCGAGGGATTCACCAGCATGTCTTCAACTCTGATGACAAGGTTCTCCTCTTCAACTCCCGCCTTCGATTCATGTCAGGAAAGTTGCAGTCGAAGTGGACTGGTCCGTACACGGTAATCTGCCAATTTTCGAATGGTGTAGTTGAGCTAGCTGGTCAAGACGGAACCACTTTCAAGGTAAACGGATAGAGGTTAAAGAAGTACTACACTCCGCTTCAAATTGCTGTCGTGGAGTTGTATTATCTAGATCGCTCGTAAATCCAGGTATTGTCAAGCTAGCAACATTAAATCAAGCACTTGTTGGGAGGTAACCCAACGATTTACTGTTTTTATTGAGTTTTTAAATTAGTAAAATGGAGTCATTAGGAAATTGGAGTCTTAGAATGTATTTTTGAGTTTCAGATTCTGTTTTATCTGTTTGTTCAGGTCTGCATCGATCGACACAACTCCATGTCGATCGACGTTGTTTTTATTTTTGCATCAATCAATGCAAAACTCCGAGTTATTTTATATATATATATATATATATATATAAAACAAATTTCACATCGATCGACGCACGCATTTCAGAGGCGGGGAAAGGGTTTCAAACCCTGTTTTCATTCTTTTTCAACATTTACACACACACGCACGAATTCCTTCTCCCAAACACTCGACCCTTTTGAATTTTTCCCCATAATTTGCCACTACAACCCAAGGTATGGATCCTAAACTCTTCCGTTTTGATTATTTGATGATTCTTGAAGTCATTTGCGTAATTTTGTGGATTTTGAACCCGTGATGTTCTCTATTTCAAATTTTGCTTGTATTTTCGACTTCTATGAAATTCTTGCTAAATTGTTCGATATGGGTTGTAATTCTAGTCGATTTATTCATATTGTGGGAGTTTGTAGTCATGGGATTGAATATATTGGATTCTAGCGTATTTGAGATTGACTTATTTTACTAGTATTTTCACTTGCACAAAAATTAGGTTGAAAATCTTTCAATTAAGGGTGAAACATGGGGCAACTAGGAGTGAATTGCATGAATGTAAGGTCAATTTTTAATGGGTAATTGCAACATGAAGTAAATTAAGTTATTTTTGTGATGTTGCTTGGAAATTTTGTGAAGAGAGCAAAATTTTGTTTTAACATTCTTCTCTCTATTCTTGCAGACCACTATAGCTTTCAGACCGCATTTTGCTAACCCGAAAGCAGAGGAACTCTACCAAAAATTCTGCGAGCCAAAGTTTAGAGTCAGACAGACTCTCTACCCCTGCGCGATAACCATGGACACTCTGGGGATTCGGACTGATAATGAGGCCTTGTTGAGAAGGGCCGGATGGAGCCGGTGGATGATAGCTCAGTGGCTTATTTACCCATTGCTTGTGAAGGAATTCTTGGCTTCACTCTAGGTGTATGAGGTCTAACCAGAATCAGAGCCCACGACCATCAGATTCCGGCTGCTTAATCAGACCTTTAAGCTTCCTAGGAATGAGTTGGATGACTTATGGGGAGTCCCGCAGGGTGGAATCGGTTTTCTCCCCAATAGCTTCAATATGGTCGAATTCTAGCAACAGATTGCAGCTGAGGCAGAATTGAATGTAGAGGAGTTTGATGCAGGAGGCATGAAAGCCTCTTCCATTGACAACCCTGTATTCCGATACCTTCAGCAGTGGGGGTGTCAATCTATGCCATTTACTGCATTTTGACAGGTGAGCGCTTTAGCTTTGCGGCATTGATTATGGACCATTGGAGGCGGCAAGTGAAGGTCAGAAAAGGGAAAATATGGAGTGGGGGATTGATTACCCCGATTGTGGAGTATGTAGGGATTAATCTGTCTGACATAGAGATGCTACTGGACACCAGAGGGCTCGGCACTGCACAACTGGTGCAAATGCAGATGCTATCAGCGTGTGAGGGTGGATGGTCATTGAAGATGTCCAATGTAGACAAGTTTCCACTACCTCATTCGGACCTCACACATGTCACTGATCTTCTTTTCCGTAACAATTGGTTGATGAGCACCCCTGCCCACATGTGCCTTATGGTTGGACCGTGTGGGAGAGCAGGAACCTCCCGCCTTATTTATAGACCGCAGACCAAATCCGGACCAGCGAGCGCACACCCATGAGGAACAGCGGGAGAAGAGGCGTCAACGCCGGCGTTTGATTGTCGAGAGTCAGCATGACACACCCCCGGTAGATGTTACGGGGGAGAATGCCCTCCAGGAGGAGCACGATGAGAGAGCCGGTGAGATCTCGGGCTGGGCCGGTGGAGCTTCGTCCAGTCACTTTACGGGAGAGTCTTCCTCTTCCGGGGAAGATCTGGCCATGATCTACCAGTTCATGCAGCAGCAGGCTGCGGAGCACGCGGCGGAGCCCATCCAGCTACCGAGTTCCGCTAGCACGTGACCACGAGGCTCGATAACATCGACAGCCAGCTGCAGCAACTCCTTTTGGACGAGGATGATTAGCCCGAGTCCGTGGACACACACTGCCTTTGACAGTGCCAAGAATGGCGCCGAAGACTCCCAACTTGGGCACATGTCGATGTGGAGATGCAGGACCCTCCGGAGGAGGACTTAGGTACCATTTCTCATTTCCTATCTAACTTTCAAACTTGTCCACTCCTCCGAGTGAAACAAGTTGGGGGATGAGGATGATGGAAAAGGGAAACGTTTTTATTGCTTTTTATTTTATTTACTGCTTTATGTTTTATGCATTTTAGGTAGGAGTCGAGTCTAAAAGTGTTGCATAGTGTCATTAATTTTTAGGAGCTTTGAACCTAGGACAGTCAGACCTTGTTGATTATGATGGTTTTTTGGAGAATGTGATTCGTCCTCCCTTCAATTAGAACAATTGGCGTATGATTGATTATTTTGCTGATTTAGAATGAAAAATTTGTGTGATTGAGTAGTCAATGATAGAAGCTACTTGCTTGATGAGTTGATATTTGAAATGTGAATTGTGCATGATAACTGTTCGAATTGGATAATTATTGAAGGGTAACAAAAATTTAAACCCTGTGTGAGAATTTGAGCCTCTTTTTTTCGTTTGATGAGAGACAAGACTTTTTAGCAATAACTTCCTAGAATTTGACGAGTTTCTCTCTTGAGGTTGCATTAAATGTAGTAATAGGGTGAAAATTAATTTAGGTATGTTCTTTCATAGCCCATATCCTATACACTAACCCGTAATCTCCACTCGTAGCCCAATCGAGCCTTGAATGAATTTTATTTTATTAGAATGGTTGATAAATGGGAGGATTTGATTTGTTGGAAAGTGTGGATTGTTGGGATTTTGATATGAGTTTGTTGGGAACTAAAAGAACTAAAAGAAAAATTAAGTTCCATGTGTTAAAATGAATAAGGGTCCCCATAAGTGAAATAGAGAAGGGTGAACATGAGTGTAAGAAATATAGTAATGTTGTTGTGAGTTCACAAAAATTTATATTGAGTGATAAGGGACCCTAGAAAAAATTGAGAGAAGAAAGAAAGAACAAGAGAGTGAACATGTGATAAGTAATGGAGTTGTGGTATTGTTGGTTGTGGTGTCTCATTGATGCATTTTAAGTCACTTAGCCAAATAGATCCCACCTTTTAGGTAAGCCACGTTACAACCAAAATAATGACCTATTTGATTCCCTGAAAAGCTACACTAATGAGCCGTGGAGAGATGATAAACTTGTCAAACTTATAGTGAGGTGAGCTATAACCTTGAATGAGGGAAACACAAACCGATAAACCTTTGAGCGATGAGTGCAAACACTACACGGTGAGGTTCCTCTTCAATGATTTGATAATTTGGATTATGTTTGGATTGCGTGATTTATATGGATAAGTGATACTTGGAGAGTAAAGGAGCTTGTGAGGCATTGGACACTTGCATCTGCATGACATTTGATTTCTTGTTTGTGATTTGATCGAGGACGATCAATAGTTTAAGTTTGGGGGAGTTGATAAGTTCGTATTTTCACCAATTTATCAATGAGTTCTTTGATTGTTTTAGTTGTTTTCAGAGCATTTTATTTGTATTATCATGCATGGAATGACTTTTGTGCTTGTAATGTTCGTGGTGATGTATTGTGCAGGTTTTTGGGTTGAAAGCAGTAGAAATTCGAGAGATGTTCAGGTTCCAGGTCTACATCGATCGACATGGACTTGTGTCGATCGACGTAGCAAGTTTTGAGGAGCGATCAAAGCAGGCTCAACGCAGACCCGCAGGCAGCCACTCCGCGTCGATTGGCGTACACATTGCGTCGATCAACGTAGCTCCCTCAAGTACGTCAATCAACGCACCTTCTACGTCAATCGACACAAATTCGTAACTTCCGAGATCTGATCCTGTTTGAAGATTTAGATAGATCTAATCCTAGATACTTTATGATACATCTATTATTACTATAAAAAGCCATGTAAATTTGATTTTCAGAGACATGCCATCTTTTAGAGTTCAAATTTAGCGATTCAACAACAACAATTGTGTTTTATTTTTGAAGACATATTTTTGTAGAAATCGGGCTTCAATTTCTACATCCAGTTTATGATTATGCAATTCAGGTTTTCTCTATTCTTGATGATTTTTACTATGAATGTGTAGCTAAACTATTTTCAGATTCTAGGGTTTCGAACTGTCAAGTATGCATGTTTGATTAATTAAATCAATTTTCCTTTCCCGTCGTAGTTTATGAATTTTGTGCTTATTTATAATCTTGAGTTGCTGGCCATATCTTAGGGTTAATTAGTTGAGGATTAGAGACTTAAAAGTAATAATTTTCAATGGAAAGAGTTTTCATAATAAAAACTAATTTCTTCTCTGAAAAGAGGGAAATAGATTATAGGAATAGATCTGTAGGGCTTTGGAGTTAACTAAATTTTCTCAAGAATGAAAGGATAAGAGATATTTGGTTAATCTACTTTGTGAATTTTCTAACCAAGATATTCATAATAATTTTCTGATATTTCACTACGATTAGGAATTAAATTGGAATTGATCAATTTATCATTGCATGTAATACTTGATAGGTAGAAATCCCTGGAATCTGTGTTTCTCATATCTGAATTCGCAAAGCTTTTCTATTTTTCATTTCAGTTTTAATTGCAAGTTATTTCAATTTTCGAAATCTACCAAAACCCAGAATTTGAGTTTTCCTAACCAGTATTTCAAGAAACTACGTTTTAATACATAAGATTTTCGTTATTTCATTTCTCTGGAATTCGATAATTTTATTTGCCGCTATATTGTTAGCATTAGCTAAATTTCTAGTTAAAATAATTAGCGATCACCCGGGCACGATCGTTATAGACTCGCAATACGCAGAGTCAAGATCCACGTTAACTACGTTTGATGTTCTTCTCTAAGTGGGGTTCTCCCAAAGAGAGGACATATAGCAAACACAAAATAGTAGGCAATGACAAAACAATTGAAAACAAAACATTTCATTTCATTCTTGATTGTTTTTTAAAAGAAAACATCATTTTGATTTTTATTTTGGCCCACGATATAGGGGTAAGAAAAAGCCCACCTTAGTTCGGTGCGGTCACAATTGCTTGCTCTAACTGACAGTCTTTTCCTTGTCATTTCCTATGACATAAGGAATACGAGTAAATCCTCAAGGGGTGACCTATAATCAGACACATCAAATAATTCTAGACTCTTAATCATTCATGTACTTTTCAAGTCTGAGCCATCGGATAAGAATATGAAAAAATGATTCATCAATTTAGTTTGACGAACAAGGATGTCAAACATTAATCGAATAACTCGTGATTCAATATCGAGCGATATTAAATAAATGAAATTCATTGTTCAATTTAATTGAACAGACACAAGACTTCGTCAAATGATTGACCATTACTTTCGAAAATTATGATTGAAAGAACTTCATAATTAATAATGAATTATCATACATTTGCTTGAGAGTATAAGAACTTATCAAGTTGTTTCAAGAAAAGGTGAAATTAGGAATAATCAGATCAAACAATCGAAGTTGGTTCTAATAAAAAAGTTTTAAAGAGAGCGAAAAAGAAAAAAATTTCTCTCTGTGTCGATCGATATAAGGGATGTCGAATGATATAGAAGATAGATCGAATCGATCGAAAAAAGAAAATCAAAATTTCTATAAATGGGGTATGTGTCGATCGACACACGGAGGGTGTCGATCGACATGGCATGTCGCCCGAAATAAGAAGTGTCAACCGATACATAGGTGACGACCGATATACAACTCGTGTCGATCAATATGCAACTCGTGTTGACCGATATGAATATTTTATTCAATTTACATTCGTGTTTTGTCAAATGACCGATTTCGATCAACATAGATGATGTCGATCGGTACAGATTTGTGTCTATGGAAACAAGTGATTGACACACGGTATTTCTAACAAAGCGGCCATGTCGATCGACATGGGGAATGTCGACGACATGCCTCGTGTCGATCGACACGCAGGAATGTCGACCTTAAATAGAGGTAAATTCTTCTTCGGCAGAAAAATTGAGTTTTGGCTCAAATAGTTATCCGGGCTCGTTCAATCAATTTATAACAACACCAAATGATTTCTAAACGTGTATAACGAGTCTAGATATAGTTTTAAACATCAAAATATGGTGGAATTGAAATATAGGCTCAATATTCCCAAATGGAGCTAAAATATAAAAAATGGTCCAAAATGATCACAACTCGATATACAATCTCTAGGCTCAATATATCATATGCTAAATACGCATACGTACTCATAAACTTAAATCGAAGCCGAGATCATTCTATTTCAACTAGGGCAAAGATTTGTAAATATGCTCAAACTTCAGAAATAGTTAGAGAGGGGTTTGATCTATACCTCCTTGACGTTATTAGGACCTCGTAAACTTGATCAACACTTGATTTGCTTGATCCCAACTTCTAAAACATAAAGAATGGAGAAACTAAGGTTGGAAGTGGAAAGAAAATAGTGAGAGGATCCTAAAAATGTCATTGTTAGCTTGAAAAACACTTCGCCGGAGTAGGTCGTCAGAAAAAGATTGGTGGGAGTTGAGAGAAAAATAGAAAGTGTGGAGTGAGGAAGAAGCTTCGCATAAATAGAAAGGGGTGAGGGGTAATTTCAGTATTACCAAAGGTCAAAAAGTTAAAGTGATTGTCATTCGCTTATCACATAGGTCATGTTGACATCAACTTATGTCAACTCCACATCTCTTCGCATCATTTTACGGGAGATCGTAATATTCTCCTCGGTTTACAAAATTTATCGATCGACATTATTCCGATAAAAAAAATGTCGGATTGCCAAATAATTTACCTACACCGATTAAATTAAATCCATAAATTGATAACTAATTTCCTTTAATAAAATAAAGATGGCAGGAAAATAAATTCCTAAATTAAATTGATTCTAAAAACCTCGAATAAAATTCGATAACAAAATATAAATTCCGAAATTCCGATAAATACATTATAATTTTACGAGGGGTGTTACAATTTCACAATTTTTTGAATTAGAGCATTTTCGCCCTGAGCTTCATTACACAAATTGTGATCAGTTTTCACATAGACCTCAGATTCATAATTTGATTGTTTATAATAACTTCATAAATTTTTCTCCAGTAATCCCTAACTCAGTTTAAGAATTGAGGCATTCGGTTGTTAATATTTTTTTGAAATGGTCTTAAATAATCATAAGAAACCCTAATATATATCTCGGGTTTCGTACATATAACTCGTCTTCATGACTACCTAAGGTTCTCGAAACCATACCAGTAAGCATGAATTTTGTGTGAAATGGATATTCATACAACGCCAATAATTAAAATTAAAATTATCGCTCAATTTAAATTAAAAAATAATAAGGAAACTATGGCACGAATACATTATAAAATGCTGTTTGTTCATTAATTTTATTTTTATTTTTAAACTACAAGTAGATTCATATTATAATACAAATCCCACAATGCAATGCAATGCAATGCAATAAATCTTGAATGACACTTACATTCTTAATATCTTTTTTTCTCAAAAGAGTTCGAAATAATAAAATCTAATTATTTAAAAAAAAACCTGCACTGCATTTTAGATTATTCTCTAGAAACTCTGAAACTATAACATCTAATGCATAGTTATTGTTTTATTTTTTGAGTGAAGTCTAATACATGCATAATTGTGTTTATTATTGATATAATTGGTAACCGTGATAAATAATTAATCTAGCCCATAAATCTTGAGATAATTTCAGATAAAAGTACCGTTGAACCATTAATCATGAAAATGATCAGTTTTTAAAAAAATGAAAGCTATTTAATATATAATTACCTAATTTCATCCACCCAAATTAATACAAAAAGATGTTAAAAGTCTTCATTTTACTCTTTGCAACTAACACAAAGCATTCTCAATTGTCGTTACAATATAATTATAAAATAATTAATCTCAATATCAATAATTAGAAAGATTATTATGAACAATATAATTGGATATAATAAATCCTACTAATTAATGAATTAACGAAAAAGTTAAGACTTACCATGTTTTATTCCTAAAAGTAAAACGATTTTTTTATATACAGAATTGCAGGAAGAGAATCTCCGGCGAACAGGAGGGAAACAGAGGTGAGGTAGCTTGAGGATTTGAATAGTAAGTAAATTTTTGGAAGGTGTAATGTAAAAATGATATGATATAGAAATACTTAGGTATGAGTGCATGCCTAAATACACTTCCACATATTATAACTTAGCACATTTGTTACTATGTTAATGCATAGCAATAACTTAAATATATTTTAACATATATTTAAAATGAGAACATTAATTAGTTGTTTTAATTAATCATGTCTTACACACCATCGTTTTCTAGTTTAACCTATTAACTTTGTTTATTAATTTTACACTCACCAAAACTCTGAATTTAAAAAATATTAAATATATCACAATTATCTACACTATGCATATATCAATTTTGTACCATAGCACCCATTAGACATTTACAAACTATTCCGCAACTAAACGCCAATTTTTTATAAATATTTTATAATAAAAAATAAAACTTATATAATTTATTTTAAATAACAAAATATAATATAAAAGGATGCTAAACGATTAGGCACCATCTAAGACATTTAGTCCAATGTGATCTCCCGACTCTCGCTGTTCAAATTTTATAAGCATAGTAAAGATTATCCTTTTTGTGTCGTCTTGAGCGCTTGGGTTGATAAATGTGATTGTGGATAACCATATATATATATATGCTTCCAACGAGATGAGTTAAATGCTATTCAGTTGGGTCAATTTTAGACTATCCAGCTCGTTCAAGTCATTAACTTTTTAAAATGGAGATGATCAATTTCTAAATTCTTTATTAAAAACTTTTTACAAATGAAATATCCGCCATTGGGATTTATCTTAAAGCTAGACGTGAAGTAAAAAGCTCACGCACATAAGAGTTAAACACACATTTTACAATGGGAAGATAAAATGCAATTTTAGTTGGGCGTGGCATTTCTAAAATATGATAAATAATTAGGGAAAAGGGCTATTAAGGGTTAATCGTAAAATATATCCTTTACTACTAAAGAATGGAGAAATTTATTTTAATGTATTTCATTTGGGAATTTTATCCTATATTTTCTTTTGTTAGATAATTATATTCTCCGTCCTTGATGGAGTTCACAAGATTTTGAATCGACCATCATTTGCTTCTGTTAAAATAAAATAGCAAGAAGATATAAAAACTACATACAATAATATTCAAAGATATAATATCGTATCTTCAACAGTGCCCGTGGCATTTTGATGTGAATTTGAAATTATTTTGTTTTTGTTTTTTGTTTTTTTTTCCTTATGTAGCCCTCGTATTGTTTAAGAGTAAATTGAGAAACTATTATGATTAAAAATAAATCATAAACGAATGTAAAAAAGAAAAAATAATAAACAAATAAACTGAAAAATCTAGAATTCATTTCAATCCCTACCATTTCATGCAAACTCAATTCAAATTCCTTAATTCTTGAAGAACCGTAACTCTTAAATCCAATTTTCTCCGATTCTCAGACAATATAATTACCTAATAAAATGAAAGTGTGGACAAAATCTCCTAACTAAAATACATTGAAAATTCCTAATCTTCAATAGTTGATCATATATTAACCTTAAACTAAAGCAATATTAATCACAAGCTTTATATAAAATGGGTTTTTCACTTTGAATGCAGAAAAACATTCAATTTAATTTGGAATTGTTTTTTAAGTTAGTACTAAAGATTTTAAAATTTACACACTTCAATTCTTGTGTCTTCTATTCGAATTAAGATTCAAAGTTCGGAATTTCATGCAACATGCTTAGTGAAATCATTCGAGCCAGCCTAACCAGGTTCTGAGCTAGTCGTATCGACCGAAACTATTAGAAATATAGAATTTTTTTTGTATTAAAACTTTTTAACCTTAACATACTTTTTGACCCAATGCACAATTATGCAAATCAGCATTCTCTTTTAGCCATTTTTCTTGTAAATAGGGTTTAATCAAATTTCAAGTTCTTCGCTGAATATTTTAAAAAAAAATTTAAGATATCCATAAAAATCATGAGAATGTGCCATTGGGCACTAGAAAAGGCTTAAGCACAACAGCTCATACTTTTACAAAATACGCAGTAAATGATTATAAATTTGCAGTTGGTTGCATTAAACCATACACATCTACCCCTCCAATTTATTTCTTAATGTCTTTTAGTATTTGAATATCGACTCAACTGTCCCCATCCAATAAATATTCGTCGAGTATAAATAGGAGTTCTATCTTTCCATGCAACACACACCATATATAGCCAAAAAAATAAAAAAAAGGCAAAGAAATTAATTTCAAGAAATGGAGAGTTTTGCTAAGGTGATGCTCATCCTCACCATGTTACTAGGTGCACTCACACCGCCTATAAGTTTTTTTTTTTTTTTTTTTTGAGCAAATACACCGCCTATAAGTTGGTAGTGGTGAAAGTGCCTTGGTATGATCAAGAGGTTGTGAGTTTGAAATTCCTGAGGAATATTTGGGTGTGTGAATTTAAATTAACACAATTTATTAAAAAATTATATCATGACTTCTCGATCATAAATATAGTGTTTTTACGGGCACATACAGTACAAGGGACCCTTTTGACCAAAAAAATACAGTATTTTATGTGTAATTAACCAGACTTGGTTACTAGGGTGAATGGTTTTATGAGCTCATACACAATTTCAAGATATGCATTCAAACACTAACAAAATTATAAAATAAGCCATTAGAGCTTGTACCAAGTTTTGGTGTATTATTCTATTAATGTCTCAAGATTATTTATATAAATATCTCATAGTCATGGAAGGGGGACCTAGGAGATTTTATTTGATTTTTTGTGTGTAATATATAGTAAAAGTAAAGTTATAATAACTACTCGATTTTATTGATGAGATGTTTACTTTTTAATAACACGAGCAAAATATAATTGAATTCTAACTATACTCACAAGTCTAGTAAAAACAAAAATCTAATGACTGACAACTGCTCTATTTTATTGATAACTAGAATCAGTAAAATGTAATTGAATTCTCATAGTGGAGTCTATGTACGCAACTGGGTACAGTGGCTGTGCACACATCAAAAGCAATTTCCTTGACTTAGACCTATTGAAAATGAGTCTGTAGTGTTGGATTCCTAAAAGAATGCCATGATTACAGTAGTCCAACATGTTGACAGCTAGAGTAGCAGAACCCTTTTTAATAATAAATCAGTTAAAATTTGTAGGGTAAAACATTAAATGAAGAAACAGAAGTATCAATAGAAAAGCATAACCATGTTTTCACATAGAAAGAGAAAGAAAAGAAAGGGTAACAGAGGTAAGCTGAAGCTCAGTTTATTTATTTCTCCCAAACCATCATTGATAATGCATAGACTTTCTTTGCTGCTAGCTTCAGTTCTAAGTATTCAGTATTGTGCTGCTATTATATTGGTTTCTGAGACCTTTGCTTATCACATATATTTTAATATCAGTTTTAATGCCTACTATTAAAGGTTTCGTCTTTATTCATCAATTTGTAAAATAAAGAATCTCCTGTGCTAACAGTTTAAGAAATGCTGGTTTCTTTTGATAGAGGAAGGACAAGCATTGCTGCCACTGCATATGTGGATCAACCGAAACAAAGGAAACCCAGAAGAAATGCTAAACCACCACTTCATAGAGTATGGCTAGCCTATCTCTTACCTTTTGCCAGTTTCACTTGCTACAAGAGGGCAATTTTTTCCATTTGGGTTAATATTATTTTAAAGTCACACTAAAGGCATCAATTGGTTTTAGTTTGTGATGTAGTAAAATATGAAGCTCTTCAGGTATACTGGCCAGACAATTTTTGTAGTTATTAGAGCACGGTGATACTAAGATCCGTATTTAAGACCTGCAAGTCTTTTTTGATTTCATTTTTAAGATCTTCATTTTTATCATTATTTTCTGGATAGGGAAGAGTTATAGAGCCTCCCAATTATGATTCTTCTATTCTAAGTGCATGGGACGACTGGGATGCAAAGAATGACTCGGAAAATGATAACCCTAAGGAATTTCCTTCAGATCAGGTATGTATTCAATGCTGTCTCTACCACTTTTGATATGCTGTATCCTGCTAATAAGAAATGACGATTGCTTAAATTTTTAGATTATTGTTCGCCTTAGATTTCCTTATCTCTAAGTCAGCTGTGGAAATTGTTATCAGTGCTATGTCGTTTTTGTTCAAGAACATGGTGGTCGGGATCTTGAAAGCTTCGTCCTTTTGAATTATGATGAAGCACGAAGTTTATTAGTACAGGTAGAACTTCATATTTTTTATTTTATTTTATGATTCTCTATTCTGTACAGGCTATTACTATGTGTTGCAGGTCACTTTGGCACTGGCTGTAGCAGAAGCTGCATGCGAATTTGAACACAGGGATTTACATTGGTTCGGTTGTTATACTTGCAATCGTTTGCAACATGTTATATTCTGTTACAGGATATTTACTTCAATATGCTAAATATTCTGAACAGGGGTAACATTCTGTTAACTCGGAAAGATTCTGCATCTCTGCAATTCATTCTTGAAGGAAAGAAGTTTCTTGTAAAAACTTTTGGATTGCTCATATCTATTATTGATTTCACCCTCTCAAGGATTAATACAGGTAACAAATATTTTACTCATTTACCAACTATGCCTCAGATTTAGCAGGGGTAATATTTATTCAAAGGAAAAAGTGATGTTCCACAGGTGAAGACATACTCTTTCTCGACTTATCGTCAGACCCAGAGCTGTTCGAGGGTCCAAAATGAGATACACAAGTAAGAAAATAAGTAATACTATTATGCTTCTGGCCAAGTTTTTATGATAAAATAGCTCACAATAATAAATGCAGGCAGATACTTATAGGAAGATGAGGGATGTGACTGACGAATGCTGGGAAGGAAGGTGAAGTTTTAGTTCCTTCTATTTATTCCTTTTTTTTTTGTGCGCTGACTTTTGATATTCATAATATAAAAGGTGTTGGCAGGTGTTATGCATATATATTATGGAGCTAACATAAATCAATACAATATTTAAAAGTTAAAGGCCTAAGGGTTGACTCCCAAGCATACATTTTAATGTGGAATTTTAGGGTGCTAAATAAAGTTAGTTGCTCGTGAATTATTTGGAGCACGAAAGTTAGTTGAGTGAAATTCGTTAAATTCACGAGCAAGTTTATCAAGTTAGCTTGAAAATATAAAAGTTGAAATTCTTAAAATTTATATTTTTATGCTTCAATCTCTGACTAAGTTTTTATTTTTTAGTATTTGATGATAAAGGTAAAAACTCGACTAAATAATAAAAAAGATATATTTAATTAGTGTAATGCTCAACTTTACTTAATTGTATTTTCTTTGAAATGAGACATACATGGACAAAACACTCTGGCTGATAGCCCACATCAAGTCCTATATCCGGGTCGCGTCCTCTCTAAAAATTGCCTTTTATTATTATAATTATTATTATTACTATTGCCATTTTTAATCCAGAGGTTAATTTATATCTCTGATATAATTTACAGTTTCCCCAAGACGAATGTGTTATGGCTGCAATACTTGGTTGACATTCTGCTATTAAAGAAGTCCTTTGTAAGTAGATTCTTATTCAACTACATCCAAACAAGTAAACTGAAACATGAAATCGACATTCTGCTATTAAAGACATGGTTTGACTAATACTATCTTGCAGATTGCTTTGCCCATGCTAGCAAAAAGAATACAGTAAAAGGTAATCAACAACACTCATATAAATGTGTTTCTTTTTAGTTTTACTTGATTACAAGCATCTCCGGGATGCATTGATGCAAAGTTTGTAAGTAGTGGTGAGTATTGATTTATTTCGATCAATTTTGAGCAAACTAATAACCTAACCAAATTAACTGATTAATTTTTGGGACAACTGAATCATATTGTCCTGAATTACCAAAATAATTGAATCGAAATACTTATTCGATTTTCGGTTATAACCAAAATTTTAAAATGAAAAATATATATATTTATATATATAAATATAAATAAATTATATATATTTGGTTATTTTGGTCAAAAAAAATTACTGAACTGAAAACAAAAATGTAAAAAAAAAAACTAACCAAACCAAAATAATAAATATTATTGGATTCGATTTGGTTTTCGACATTTTAATTTTTTGCTCACCAATTATTTGTTAGGTTAGTGTTGACATGATCATGTTTCTTCCACTAATGTAGCAAAATTTTTTATAATCTCAAATGAGGGAGCAAGTAGAGACTGTCCAGGTTGTACTGACAAGACATATTAGAAAGCTGTATTTGATGGCGTAGAAATACTCGATTGTCCTATTTGAATATCAAGTGATGGAATACCTTTTTGCTTGAGATCCATCAATCTCAGGGATAGAACAACTATTGATCAATCGGACTTCATCAACAGGACCGCAGATAATCCAGACCTTAATATAGTAGATGAAATTTTCAGTTATAATCTCACATGAACCAAAATCGAGACCTTGAAACGTAAGTGAAATTTGTTATTTATGGTACAATATTAAGAAGCTTCACTAGATAAAAATTCATATCTGGTGCAGAAGATTTTCCCTAAACATTTTAATAACTCAAAAACTTAACTAGGATAGCAAATAACATTTTTTTTTCATCGCAACTTCTATTCTTAATCCATATACAGATTACGAATTGTTTCGAAACCCAAGAGCCCAAAATGAAAGGAAATTAATGTGGCTATCTAGTTTTTTGGTGTTTGTAAATGCAAATCCTGTCAGTGGTCATTATTGACATTGAAGTGAGTTGGATTTCTCCTTTCACAGCTATATGATGCGCACATAGAGTCACAGACACACCCCAATGCTTTACTTTGTATATTGTCTATTTGATAGGTTTCCATCACACAATATTTAGAATTTTACACTTCATATATATTCCCAATTTTATGAGTTCCACATAAGTGGTTTCTTAATTGATTATGTTTAGCAATATTGTGAAAGACCGACAATGAACGCATTGACATCATATTCTTGTCGCTGCATTGCAACACGCAACCTATCTTGCTGCAAAACAAGGTCTCTCGGTGACCGACGCGGTCTTGGATACCTTGAACAGTGCTGGATTTTAACAACCAGAGAGCTAAGAAGGTATTAATTAAATCGAGGGACAACTTAGTGCTATCAAAGTTCAAGAGAGGAATAGTAAATACGAGCTTGTATACCTGGTTGACGAGAACATTCGTGCTATTCTGAACTCAACCATTTCGAATATCAAGAAATTTGCTGGCTCTGTGGTTGTCACGAAGGAATTTATCTTCCCAACTAACAATGGCTTCCTCACTATCGAAACAGTTGTGGTTCCAAAACTTAAAGAGTTCAACCAATCAGTCTACGTTAAGCTTTTCCAAAATGAGTTTGTTGTCAATTGTGGGACTTCTTCTCTGCTCCATACGTCGAGATTAATACACACTACTCTCTTGCTGGTATAAACGGTGTCATCATAGACAATACTACTATAGTGTCAAGATACAAAAGCGAGTGAGTTTCTTTGAAATAATATATTATGTTGCTATCATAAAGAGTTTAAATATATATTTCCGTTGGATTACACAGGAAATCAATGTTTAAGGTATGAAACACAGTCGTTGTACATGTCACCGGTTAAGCCATGGAGTCTTATTTTAGTTAAATTGGAGGAATGTTTGCTCCCGGCCGAGGCTCATACGCCCATCCTGACAGATGAGAGCGTGGTGCAGCCTCCTCTACCCCTGGCGAGGCTCCCGACTACCAATAGTAGCAACGACTTGATTGCATTGGGTCTGAATCTACCAAACGAGCACTTGTGGCAAGCATCATTCTTAGTGTTATTGCTTGTTTTATTGCAACTTTTGTTCTATGTTGCCGTTGATTGATAGTAAGATGTATACATTGCTAACCATTTTAACGAGGTTTATATCATCTTTTGATTAATCTTGAAGGTTTTCCTCTTTTATTATTTTAAAAGAATGAAAACACGTAGAAGAAAACCCTCAAAATTAATCAAAAGAGGATATAAGCATCGTTAAAATGATTAGCAATGCTTATATCTTACTATCAATCAACGACAACATAGAACAAAAGCTACAATAAAACAAGCAACAACACTAAGAATGGTGCTTGCCACAAGTTCTCGTTTGGTAGATTCAGACCCAATGCAGTCAAGCCGTTGCTACTGTCGGTAGTTGGGAGCCTCACCGGGGGCAGAGGAGGCTACACCACACTCTCATCTATTAGAATGGGCCTAGGAGCCTCAGCCGAGGGCAAACGTTCCTCCGGTATAACTGAAATAAGACTTCCTGGCTTGACCGGGGACATGTACAACGACCGTGTTTCATAACTTAAACACCGATTTCCTGTCTAATATAACGAAAATGGATATTTAAACTCTTTACAACAACATAATATATTATTTTAAAGAAACTCACTCACTTTTGTATCTTGCCGCTGTAGCAGGATAGTTTGTGATGACACCGTTGATACCAACAAGAGAGTAGTGTGTGTATGACTCAATGTATGGATCGAAGAAGAAGTCCCACGGTTGAGTGACAAACTCATTTTGGAAAAGCTGAACTTTTTAAGTTTTGAAACCATAATTGTTTCGACGGTGAGGAAGCAATTGTTAGTTGGGATGACAGATTTCGTCGTGACAACCACAGAGCCAACAAATTTCTTGATATTCAAAATGGTTGAGTTCAAAATATTACGAATGTTCTCGTCAACCAGGTATACAAGCTCGTATTTATTGCTGTTGCACTTGAACTTTGACAACACAGAGTTGTCGTTGGATTCGATCAATACCTTCTTGGCTCTTTGGTTGTTAAATCCAACACTGTTCAAGGTATCCAAGACCGCGTCAATCACCGAGAGACCTTGTTTTGTAGCAAGATAGGCTGCATGTTGCAATGTAGGGACAAGAATATGATGTCAAAGCGTTCATTGTCGGTCCTTTCACAATATTGCTAAACAAAATCAATTAAGAAATCACTTATGTGGAACTCATAAAATAGAGAATATATGTGAAGTGTAAAGTTCTAAACATTGTTTGATAGAAACCCATCAAATAGACAATATACCAAGTAAAGTATTGGGGTGTGTGTTTGTGACTCTGTGTGCGCATCATATAGCTGTGAAAGAAGAAATCCAACTATTCACTTCAATGCCGATGATGACTCCACAGACAGGATTTGCATTTACAAATGCCAAAAAACTAGATAACCGCATTAACTTCCCTTCATTTTGGGCTCTTGGGTTTTGAAACCATTCGTAATCTGTATATGGATTGAGAATAAAAGTTGCGATGACAAAAATGTCTGGATTATCTGTGGTCCTGTTGATGAAGTCCAATTGATCAATAGTTGTTTTATCCATGAGATTGATGGATCCCAAGCAAAAGGTATTCCATCACTTTATATTTGAACATGACAATCGAGTATTTCTACGCTATCAGATATAACTTTCTCATATGCTTTGTCAGTAGAACCTGGATAGTCTCCACTTGCTCCATCATTTGAGATGATCAAATTTTTTGCTGCATTAGTGAGAGAAATAGGATCATGTCACCACTGACCTAACAAATAAGGGTGAACAAAAAATAAAACACCGAAAACCAAATTGAATCCAATAAATATTTATTATTTTGGTTAGTTTTTTTTTACATTTTGGCTTTCAATTCAATTATTTTTTTGGACCGAAATAACCGAATATATATTTTATTTTTTATTAAATTTTGGTTATAATCAAAAATGAAATAAAAATTTTGATTCAGTTATTTTGGTAATTCAGTACGGTTCGGTTGTCTCAAAAATTAATTAGTTATTTTGGTTCGGTTATTTATTTGCTCAAAATTGATCGACGTAAACCAATATGAGCCCTACTTACAAATTTTGCAACAATGCATCCTGGAGATGTGTGTAATCAAGTGAAACTAAAAGGAAACGCATTGATATGAGTGTTGTTTATTACCTTTTATTGTGTCATTTTGCTAGCATGAGCAAACCAATCAGCATGATAGTGTTCATCAAGATTAGAAGGTTGCGAGGTGCATTCTCACTTCAAGACTGAAGAATGAAGTGATGACCAAGTTTCTGAGCGAGTGAGCTAGCAGGCCGAAAGACATTGACATCCAACGGGCTAGTTATAGATCGTGAGGATCTTAAAATCTGTTACTTAGTGAATTCCCAGATTAAGTTCTAAAGAGTGGACGTAGGACTTAAAGATCCGAACAACTAAATATCCCAAGTCGTTTATTACTTTATTTATGTTTCTGCATTCTAAATTTTCAAGTTTATTTGAAACCTTCAATACTTTCTAAGTATTGAAGTGTATATCTGTGAATTGAAACTTAAAACTATCAGAGTTTTTTTTTTTTTGAGCATAAAACTATCAGAGTTTAAGTTTTAGCTAAATCAATTTTTTGGAAACTGAAAACTTAAAACTGAGTTTCAATTTTCAGAAGTGCAAACGCATTAATACTTCTGCTGTATATAAAAACTATTATGATCTTGGGACCAATAGTATGGATTGCTCGACCTAACGAGATATAAATCATAGCTGAGACAACGCTAGAATAAACTATCGGTTTAAGCTACAACACATGTCGTAATTAGTATCTTATCTTGGTCACTAGATATGCTGGTATGTTTGGTACATATTGACTGAACCTAAGTAAAATTGATTCTTTTATCTAACATTAAAAGAATCTTGATGTTGATGGCTTGATGAAATCTAAAAGCCTAATAAAAGTACTGCAGGCTGATTAAGTTTAAGCATAAGTGAAAAGTTATTGAGTTGTATTACTTAGGAATAAAAGATATTAATTAATTTATAGGCTTGTCAGATCCTAAATTAATTAATAAATGTGTGTAACCTTAAATATGAGGATATATCGAGCCCTTGCACCTCATAATTTGGTAGCAAAGAGAAATAACAATATTGATTCTCTGGTGGCATGAATCAATATTAATTGACTAATTATATTTTGGGTTGAATTAATTAATTGATAGGCCGTTTATGTTATTTGCTTATTGGTCCCTGGTCTGGCCCATGGAAAAGCTCAAGCCGAATAGGGATCATAATTTTGTATAAATACCTATTAATTCTCAGATCTCAATGCATCACAAGATCATAAGTTGATAAGCAGCAAACTAGAGCTTTGGAAGTTGTGATTGTCGACTGGATCTGAGAAGGAGGAAGGAAATTCTACTTCCTGATAGGCATGAAATTCCACTCATCTCCCTCCTTAATCCTAATTTGATGATATCCACTTCGCAGATCTATCTTAGAAAACACACAAGTACCATGCAACTCATCTAACATGTCATCTAAACGAGGGATAAGATGGCATTACTTAACTGTAATGTTGTTGATCGTACGACAATCGTATCACATCCTCGTGGTCAAATCCTTCTTGGGCAAAAGTAAAACTGGAACTGCACAAGGACTCAAACTCTCCCTCACGTGCCCTTGGCCAGCAACTCTCCAATCTGCCTCTCCAGTTCCTTCGTCTCCTCCGGACTAGTTCGGTAAGCTAGTCTGTTTGGAAAGGTTGCTCCAGGCACAAAATCAATTTGATGCTCAATCCCACGAATGGGTGGCAGTTTGGTTGGGGTATCATTTAGTTGGGCTTCACAAACGACTTCTTCTCCCCTCGAGGCTGCTCCTCCTCCTTTCATGGAGCTCATTTTGGTGCTGAACCACTTCGAGTCTGGTATTCTCTCCAGTCTGTAGGGTATGCCTCGTATTACTTTCTTTGTCCCTCCTCTTGAGTTGTCCCTCAATCTTGATTGCTAGGTGGACTATGTCATCCAGCTCGACATAATGCTGCAGCTCCACCGTATTTTGAATCTCCCAGTTCAGTCCAGCCAGAAACCTAGCCATCGTTACCTCTCTATCCTCCACTACATGGGCTCAGATCATACACACTTCCATCTCCTTATAATACTTATCCACGCTCCGACTACCCCTCCTCAAACTCTGCAGCTTGTTATACAACTCTCGGTAATAATGATTCGGCACAAAGAGCCTCCTCATAACAACCTTCATCTCATCCCATGTTTCTATAGGTCTCTCCCTATTCCTCATTAACCAATTGATCCCACCACACAAGAGCGTAATCAGAGAACTCTACTGTAGCCAACATTACTTTCTTCAACCTAGAGTAGTTGTGGCATTCGAACATCATCTCCACCTTTCATTCCTACTCCAGATACAATTCGGAGTCATTCTTTCCCTGAAAAGACGGGATGTTCATCTTGATTGTCCCCAGATTGTTATTATATGACTCCTCCTCGGCATAATCATCGGCATCCTCCTCATACTGAGGATGCTGTCTCTTATTTGAGCCTCTGCCACCTCGGTTGGCACGTCCTCCTTTCCCTATATATGACTATCAGATGAGTCTCGTTGATTCTTTTCTGTCACAAAGATCTTGAATTCATCCATTCATATACCATGACAGTCATCTCACTCATCAGCAACCTAGTCAATTCAGATTTCATGGCCTCCATCATGTACTTGACCTGACCACCACCAACAATCTCATCTCCTTTCAACTCCTCAGAATTATTACTTTTAGATATACCTGCAAGAAAGGTTAGATAAAAACAAAAAGAAGGACCTCACCACCTTTTTTACACTCGTGTATCACTCAGTTATGTCAAAGCACTCACACTCGTGTATCTCTCTCAATATAATTGGCTTTTTCAATCCCTCTAATAATCTCACACTCTCTTGTTTTTTACCACTTTTTTCTCATTTCTGAAAAACTAAAAAAAATCCTATAAAATTCCATAGACTTCAATTCGACTAACCAACTGAACGGGAATACTCTAAATAACTCTAGGAAGGTAAATGACAAAAACGAACAAAATGTTTTTTTTTCGATAAAACTTTCGGAGGGCAATGACCACGTGAAAACATATGAATTTTGCCAAAAAGCATAATTAAGCAAAAAACAGACAACGTATGCAAAAGTTACGACAAAAATAGGATTTTCCGACAAAATAAGCGAAAAGGCACTAGTAGAAATCAAGAAATTAGGGATTTTTGAATTATTTTTTAATCCCCCTTTTTTAATATTTTTTTCCTCACTTTTTTCTATTTTTTCACTATTTTTTTTCTTCGAACTCTTTCTTTTGTTTTTTTGTTTGATTGTTTTTTAATTTTTCGACCCCCCCTTTTTTTATATGATAATTACCAAATGGTTTGGTAATTCAAGAAGAAAATAATATGGCTAAGGAAATTACGATATTTATATGGTAGTCAAAGAAGGATATGGATAAGGAAAAAAGAGATATAAGATAAGATTTGAATTAACCTAATATGGGATAATTCAAATCTTGACTCACAAGAAACTTCAACAATTCGAAAACCTAACCCCCAAACTTTTCGACCTTAAAAATAGATAGCATACACAAACACGGCAAGAAAGGACATGAAAAATATATGAATCAAACTTAGGGAACTTAAGACACGCATGAAATAGAACAAGACTCGATTTTTTAACACAAAAGAAAAGAAATAACGAAACAGAAAGACAAGGAAGAGGAAAGACACAACCTGGCTTTGATACAAAAATGATACAATCCTCGCCGAAAGGTTTAGATCGTAGCCCAGGAACTCGGATGAATTGACACAGACACTACGTGAAAGCAAATTGAAGTTGATACGATGGAAGGATCCAACAACTTTGGATTCGAAAACCTTCAAGTACCATAGTCCAGATTGAAATCTCCTATGACTCAAGAAGCGAATTGATTCAACAATGAAGGATTTACTCGAAGATACCACCAACGGATATGACTGTCCGATTGATTAGTCGAGATTGAAACCCTATGGATAATATAGAATTTTGAAAATTGAGCCTTCAGAAATTAAATGAGAAAACCTCACAATTTTTATTAAAATCTGAAAACTGAATTAATTATTCAATAACAAGGCCTATATATAGGCAAACTCAAAACCTAATCTAGTAAGGAATGTAAATTTCGAGAATTAAATTAAAACCTTAATTAAATTCAAAATTTAATTTAAACAAGGCCTAAACATGTTGGCCCAAAATAACTGAATAAATTAAACTAAGCCAATCACTACACATACTTAAATTAATAATTTTTTGACCTTCGTCTAATTCTTCAAACAACATTGATTCCTTGGAATTATTTGCAGCCCAAATATCTTTAATCAACAAACTCAATCTAGCTCTCAAAGTCCTTGCTCGAGCTCTAGTCATTGGCCCACTCGAAATATAGACTCGATCGTCTCTTACAGCTGCTACCTGGGCTCCATCACTTACCAAGACCATATTATCCTACTGAGCAGGGACATCACAAATGAGTTATACTCTGGATAATATCTAAGCTAGATTACCACCAAAACTAACCTTCCCATATAAAAATCCATTTGTCATACATACACTAGGTCCATGACGCATGATCTTTTATAATAAGGTCGTCATATTTAATTCAATCCAAGAGAACTTATGAAAGATCAAATATGCAAGCTACACATGTAGAGGTTTACGCATGAGCTCGTACTTCTCACATGAATTAAATGTTTCTTTTAAGAAATCTCATGTATTAGAACTTATGAATAGTAAAATAAGCAAGCTACACATGTAGACGTTTACTTATTAGATTATCTACTTCTTATATAAGATCATTTTGTGGAGGTATTTAATTATTAAACCGCTTAGTAATTGTAATTCGTAAGGTTCAATTGCGCACAAATTATTTCATGTTGCTATAAATTATGACTTTGCTGAAATTCCATCATGCGGCGCAGGAACACTAAATTTATAGCCATAATTTAACCCCATGAAATAAATCACATAAGCATGCTTCAAAAGCAGAAAATAATAAGCAGCAAACGTGCTTCCATTTATCTACAACATGCTTGGATGTTGCGCAAATAATAAAACAAATATACATATCATGCGAGAACAAATAATAAAACAAATAAAACATGTCCTAGTGGCCCCATGACACAAAATACAAATTAAATCCTATCAATTACAATTTGGATTTAGTTTACAGATCTTGGACTGGGCTCCCACTACTGGGACTGATATCTGATTTATTTTCTGAAATTTGGGCATCCAAGAATTGATCGATCAGAAAATTGGACAACTGGGTCCATGTACAGACCACGAACATCAAGCCTGCGTGTACACAGCCTGATGGGCCACCACTGGCCAGCCACCGCCGGCCGGCTGCTCGCCGCCGCGGAGGGACCATTGGAAAAATGCGCAATAGGCACGCAAAGTCTCGTGCACCCGCAATCCGTGCCGCCGGCCTCCTCTGTTGTGACCCATGCCACTGGCTAACGCCCCAGCTAATGCTGCACATTGTCTCCTGCCATTGATGCTTAATGGACGGGGAAGAAATCACGCGCTCAAAAACCTTAGGGTTTTTAACAGCGCCTGGCCGCACCGCTACCACCATCAGCTGTCCCCTGTCCTTGTTGTCTCTGTCCAGAGAACCACCACCTTCGCCGTCATTTGCTGGAGGGAGGAGAGCTACCACAACATGCGTAGACATGCAAGGAAGCCATGCGTGCACAAAACCTAGGGTTTCGCAGTGCACATACGCCCTTTTATTGCCCGACCATCATCGTCGGCTACTGCTCAACATCCATCAGCGGCACGCTGATGATGCTCACTGGATGCCGCCACAATTGGCCAGGGTGCGTGAGCTGCTGCCTGCGTGCGCCAGCTACTGCGCCTCGTGCCAACACCGTCGTGCCACATCCCGGCTACGCGGTCGCCTGCTGTCCGTGGCTGCACAGAACCCTAGGGTTTCTGCCACCTGCAACTGTGCGCCGCCATGTGTTGCTTCCCACACACTTGCTTTGTTCTTCGTGTTCTTTGCTTTCTTCGTCTGTTTTATTTTTTATATATTTAATTTACAATTGAAATTACAAGGAAAAACAATCATAATACAATTGGAAAATAAATCTGACCATTGATTTATCTCATGGATTAAATAAACAAATCCTTATAAATGGGCGGATTAAACCAAGAACCACGAGAAACAAAAACCATATAATCCAAAACATCCATTCATAGCAATTCAATAATAATAATCATGCATAATCATAGGAAATGTTATTTTACCGGTAGAGCCAATTAATTCAACCTGACTTTGATACTAATTGAAGGGATAACCGACAAACTTAATAGCCAATCCGTAGCCCAGGCTGAACATTAGATATAAAAATAAATTGTATGATTAATCCTAGCATGCTCCTATTGAAATGCATAAGATGTATGCGGAATACCTGGATCGTATGAACTGTTGAACTGGTTGCGCAGGGATTTGATCATTAATCCTTTTTCATGGGCAACAAGATTTAATCCTACAAGATACAAGATTTAAATCTTCAGAAATTATATGAATAATTTTGAAAACTAAGAGAGGGAAAGAAGAAAAAGATCCTCTAAATCTGATCTCCGGATCTGTATCCCAGCTGTGATCCGAAAATCTGGTGAAGATTCCCTTTGGATTTTGCACCTATCTAGTAGCAGAATTTCCTCCCTCTTCTTGGATCTTTTGTCGCCTACTGCAACTCCCTAAATACTAGTTTGCTACTTAGAAACTTGTGATATTGTGGTATGTTGTGATCTGAGAACCTAAAGAGTATGTATAGGAGAAATCTAATCTCAGATTCGCTTGAGCTTTCATGGGCCAGACTAGAGACCAGAATGCAAATAGCAAAGAAGGCCTATCAATTAATTAATTCCGATATTCAACCCATAATATAATTAAATAATTAATATTGATTCATGCCACCAGAGAATCAATATTGTCCTACCACTTTGCTACCACGTTATGAGGAACGGGTTGCATATGCTCGAAAAATCCCCATATTTAATGTTACACACATTAATAAATTAATTTGAGCTTTGACAAGCTCCAAAATTAATTAACATCTTTTATTCCTGAGCCAGTCCACTCAACCCTTTTCACTTATGCTTGAACTTAATTAGCCTGCAGGATTTTAGCATAATGATTCTTTTAAGTTGCTCAGGGTATGTCACCATCCTATACTGGATATGATTACCTAGTTCCAGTCACATACATTCATACATAAACTTCTATCACCCAAGATACAGACATACGAGTTTGACTAGAACTCTCCACCATAGTATATCAAAGTGATACACATGTCCGTGTATACCTCCGTACCTTTATTTAGGCTTAGCATTCGATCAAGCCATCAAGTTCAAGATTACTTTAATGTCAGATAAAGGAATCGATCTTAATTTAGGTCCTATCAATGCGTATCGCAAGCACCAGCAAACTAAGCAACCAAGATAAGTGATAAGCTCATATTTCTACTCACTTATCGCATTATTTTCTTATTTCTTTTATGAATTTTAGCTTGTTTTCTTGTAGGAGAAAGCATTGAAAAATAAGAAAATGGATGAATGAATGAAGAAATCCGCCACATGTGGTCTTTTTCGACCGACGTGGGAAGCAAATCGACTGATGGTGAAAAGGGATCCGTGTCAACCAAAAAATCCTTGTGTCAGTCGACACAAATCTTGTCGACGTGAGATGATTTCGAGCTGGGGCAGATCTCGACATGAAGATGCACGTCGACCGACGCAACATCCATGTCGGTCGACGTGCATGATTTTCAGCTTGGAAATAATTCTTTTTCGCACGTTTTGAAGGAATTTGGAGAAGAGAATACAAAGTTTTATCAATTCCTACCATTCAAAAGCTAAACCCTGCCTCTATATAAACTATTGTTTAGCTAATAATGGAGAGTTTCAGTTTTGATTTTATTTGAAGTCTTTAATTTTTAGTTTTCAAGAGCTGATATCAAAACCCTTTATTTTCTTGTATTTTTGCATCTTTACTTCAATGCAATCTTTAATTTTTGTTTCAATGTTTAATTTCAATATGCTAGGCAAAAAATCTTTACAGATTCTAGGGTTTCTCCATCTGTTATACATGTTTTAATTCGAATTCTTCAAACCCTTGAATTGGTTTAAACTATTTTGTTTATTTCAAATCTGTTTTCAATTGAAGGATCGAGAGTTAAAAATTAATAATAGTGATATGTGCGTAATTTGTACTATTTTTGGAAACCTGAATTGAATGATTTGATGAGGATTAGGTGTACAAATCAAACACATATTTATTCTTTCATTGATTTTCCTTCACTTGGTGTGCAAGAGTTGTTTTGAGTGTGCAGGACATAAAACGTGCTAGAAACTCGAGTTTTGGAGAAAAATTTTAGCTGAGGGCGAAGTGAATGCCGTTCGGGACACAAACGTCCCATTCGGGACTGAAAAAGGGGCAAAAATCCGGAAATTCTAGGCCCATCCCGTTCGGGATAGGCCGATCCCGCTCGGGACCCATGCTCGGGAGGCTCCATTACGTTCGGAACTCAGAAATTTGGCGTAAATTTGAGGAGAATAAATGGGAAGGCCGAAGCCCGTCCCGTTCGGGACCTATTCGTCCCGTTCAGGACCTGTTGGGATTCTTCAGCGTGAAGTTTAATCCATCCCGCTCGGGATGAAAGTTTTCAAAGGAAGATCCCTTTCGGGATCGAATTGCTGGGGCTGCGGATTTCTCAACTATAAAAGGCCAAGGGGTGTCACAAAATAAGGGTTCGATTTTTGAAAACCCTAGAGAGAAAAATGCACGAAAAAGAAGCGAACTCCACGTCTCAAGGCTGGGAATCGAAGGTGGAAGGAAGTCTTGGAAGCTAGAATTGAAGACTCATCTTAAAAACACTAAGCTTTCTTGTTTGCTGTTCCTCTTCTATGATTCAAATTGGGATTTTGATGTTTTTCATTGTATTCATGAGTAGCTAAACTCATTGTTGAGGATTTGGATGTGATTGGGATTGATTTGAATATTGTTTGGATTTGAGTAATTGATGTTTGCAAGGGTTTGATTATTATTGTGGATTTGAATTTGTATTCCTTTCATGCTTGATTACCATGTGTTGGAAAGTATGCCTCAATGAACTAACTTGATAGGTTTGATAATTAGAGGGGATTGCAATAATAATTAGGTGTTGTTTCACTTAGAAGATAGGTGAATTGGCATCTAGGTTATTAAATTCTTGAGCTTTTGGGAGTTAATTGAGATTAATATACCTAGACTTAGGTTGAGATTGAGATTAATCTACGGTTGTTGCACCGGCACTAAGGGTAATAACTAGAGTTATGTGAATTGACCCAAATCATCTTACTGAAATTGTTTCGTAAAGTTAGCAAATCCAATCATATTCATAATCTACCCCAATCCATCCTATGTTCCTCAACTATTCTCTCTTTGGCAATCTTAAGTCAGTTATTTGGTATTTTATTTAATTTTTACATTAATCTTTAGAATTTTTGGTAGTTTATAATAGATCATTCAAAGTCATTTTATCGCGTCTAGATATTAAGTTCCATAATCAATACCTTTTACTTAAACAACGGGCGAATTGAGTCTTCGTTTTCGATAATTTTTACTTGATAAAAATACTGCATCAAGTTTTGGCGCCGTTGCCAGGGACTCAAAGTGTAGGTCGTTGTTTGATATTAGGGGATTTAAAAGCTTGGTAGTCTAGATTTATTATATAGCTACTTAATTTTAGTTCTTGTTGGTGCAGGTGGTGCATGATTACAAGGGCTAAGGCAAAGAAAATACAAGAACAGGCAGCACAAGTAGTAGTGAAAGAAGACATGGCTGAGGAAAATCAAAGGAATGACAGACAACTGATCGAGAATCTGCAAAGGCAGCTGGAAGAAGTTCGAGCCCAGGTTAACAATAACGCGGGGGAACGGGAGCGTAGAGAAGAAAGGAGAAATCCTCTTCAAAATCTATTCCGACCTCCGAGGGGAGAATCTACTGATGGATTCAATTTGCGGACTGATGCTACTCACTTCGAGATCACACCCCAGCTTGCTCAGATGGTACAGAAGAATCAATTCGGAGGGAAACCTAATGAAGATCCGAATGGGCATATCCAACAGTTTTTGGAGGTAGCAGACATGATAAAAATCAACCAAGTACCCCAGGACCAAGTCAGGATGTATCTGTTCACCTTTTCCCTGAAAGATGAGGCTAAGGCTTGGATGGTTGGGCTGAAGAAGAATGAGATAAGCGCATGGGCAGATCTGAAGGAGAAGTTTTTGCTGAAATATTTTCCACCAGGGCTGACACTGAAAAGGAAGGCAGAAATTCAGTCATTCTGCCAGCAATATGATGAGCCACTGTATGAGGCATGGGACAGGTTTCGAGAGATTCTGAGGAAATGTCCAAAACATGGGATGTCTGAGGTAGAAATTATATGCCACTTTTATGCTGGAGTAGATAATGACACACAGCAAGAGGAAGAGGAACTTGAGAAGAGATATGACAAATACGACAGTATGATGACAGAAATGCAGAATCAAATCTCTACGATTGCTAAGCATGTGAGCGGGAGTCATAAGCAAGGGCAGTTTCCCAGTGATACTGAGGCCAATCCGAAGAAGAACTGCAGTGCTATAACCACAAGAAGTGGTAGGTCATATGACGAACCCAGCAACCCAACAGCAGGCAAAGACAAACAAGAGCACCAAGATATAACCTCAGAAGAGGAGGAGGTGGAAACAGAAGTGACTCCCCAGCTAGTCAAAACACAAAAGGGGAGCACATCTGAGGAAATTTCCAGGGGAAGCAACATACCCTTTCCTCAAAGACTTGCGAAGAATAAGTTGAGCAAGCAATTTGCAAGGTTTTTGGACCATTTGAAAAAGGTGCAGATTAATTTGCCACTGCTGGAGGTTTTGCAAGACATTCCTGGTTATGCCGAATTCCTGAAGGAATCGGTGACACAAAGAAGGAAATTTGGAGAGTTTGAGACAGTGAACTTATTTGAAGAGTGCAGTGCAGTGATCCAGAAAAAGATGCCTATCAAGAGGCAAGATCCGGGGAGTTTCACCATCTCCTGTATCATTGGTGGATTGGAGTTTGGCCATGCATTGTGTGATTCTAGTGCGAGCATTAATCTGATGCCGCTATCTATTTTCAATAGACTGCAAATTGGGGAGATCAAACCAACCACCATTACTCTCCACATGGCAGATCGCTCGCTATCACAGCCGAAGGGAATTGTAGAAGATGTTCTGGTCCGAGTCAAGGATTTTATATTCCCAGCGGACTTTGTAGTGTTGGATATGGAAGAAGACAAGAATGTGCCGTTAATCCTGGGGAGACCGTTCCTGCGTACTGGAGGAGCTTTGATTGATGTGAGGGAAGGAGAGCTGACTCTCCGTTTCAATGACCAGAAGATTAAATTCTCCATACAGATGCGATGAAGAAGCACGAGGACAGGTATGACGAGTGCAACAACATTGAGGTAATATCTTTCCCTTTGTCTTTTGGTCATGAGAAGAAAGATGCTCTGGAAGAGGTTATTCATGACTCTCTGCACACTAACCCTGATTTTGATGAGCTGTATGAGATTTGTGATGAGTTGGTGAAAGTGTTGGAAGACGCACCAGAGGTCAAACCAAAACAGGATGTGAAGTTTCTGGAATTGAGGACTAAGGAGGAAGAGCTAGAGGTGAGATTGAAGAAGGAACAGAGCAAGAACGAAGCCCCAGTGGTGGAGTTAAAGGAACTACCAGATAGCCTCCGATACATTTTCCTTGGGGAGAAGGACACTTATCCAGTCATTATTAACTCTGCATTGTCTAACGTGGAGATTGAAAAGCTGAAGAGGGTCCTGAGGATGCACAGATCAGCTATAGGGTGGCAGATTTCCGACATAAGGGGGATCAGCCCGTCTATTGTGATGCACAAAATTATTTTGGAAGAAGGGAGAAAGCCAAAAAGACAACCCCAAAGGAGACTGAATCCGAAGATGCAAGAGGTAGTGAAAAAGGAGGTGATGAAGCTGCTGGATATTAATATCATATATGCTCCGAGTGATAGTGAGTGGGTTAGCCCGACTCACATGGTTCCGAAGAAAGGGGGATTCGAGAAGGTTATCAAGCCTGGAGGAGAAGAAGTGATTGAGAGACCAACTACCGGATGGCGTTTCTGCATTGATTACAGGGCTTTAAATAATGCTACTCTTAAAGATCATTTTCCTTTACCATTTATTGATCAAATGCTTGACCGTCTTGCAGGAAAGTCTCATTATTGCTTCTTGGATGGATACTCTGGATACAATCAGATTGTGGTGGCACCTGAAGACCAGCACAAGACAGCCTTCACTTGTCCCTACGGGATTTTTGCCTATCGGAGGATGCCCTTTGGGCTGTGCAATGCACCGGCGACTTTTCAAAGGTGTATGATGTCCATCTTTCATGGTCTTATTGAAAATATTATGGAAGTCTTTATGGACGACTTTTCTGTGTTTGGCTTGTCTTTTGATGATTGCTTAGAGAATTTAAAAACTGTGTTACAGAGATGTGAGGAGACTAACCTAGTATTAAATTGGGAAAAATGTCATTTCATGGTTAGAGAGGGAATTGTGTTAGGACATAAGGTCTCTAGTAGGGGGATAGAGGTTGATAAGGCTAAAGTGGTAGCAATTGAACAACTCCCCTTGCCTAAGACAGTGAAAGGGGTTAGGAGTTTCTTGGGACATGCGGGGTTTTATAGGAGATTTATCCAAGACTTTTCCAAGATAACCAAACCCTTGTGTAGTTTGCTAGAGAAAGATGTCCCCTTCTACTTTAGTGAAGACTGTGTGAAAGCTTTTGATAGGTTGAAAAATGCTTTAGTAACAGCTCCTGTGTTAGTGACTCCGGATTGGGAGGAGGATTTTGTTTTAATGTGTGATGCTTGTGACTCTGCTGTGGGGGTAGCTTTGGGACAGATTAGGGATAAAATTTTTAGAGCTATTGCCTATGCTAGCAAAACGTTAAATCCTGCTCAACTGAATTACACTGTGACTGAGAAAGAATTACTTGCTGTTGTTTATGCCTATGATAAGTTTCGTGCTTTTTAATAGGAGCAAAATCTGTAGTTTACACCGATCATGCAACAATTAGATACTTGTTTGCTATAACTGATTCGAAGCCTAGGCTGCTTAGATGGATTTTGCTTTTACAAGAATTTGACATGGAAATTAAGGATAAGAAAGGTTGTGAGAATGTAATTGCAGATCATCTTTCTAGGTTAGAGAATCCTGTTGAGGGTGACAATCAGGATAGGTTGATTAAGGAAGATTTTCCTGATGAGAGGATTATGACTGTGGTTGTTGCTAGTGTTCCATAGTATGCAGATTTCTGTAATTTTTTGGTTACAAGTGTCTTACCTCCTGATTTGGAGCCCTATCAGCGGAAGAAATTTCTGAAGGAAGCCAATTACTACTACTGGGAAGAACCGTACCTGTTCCACAGGTGTGCTGACGGTATTATCCGTAGGTGTGCTCATCAGAGTGAATGGAGGAAGATTATACAAGAATACCACCAATCGGTAAGTGGGGGTCATTTTGGTGCGAACCGAACCGCATTGAAGGTATTATCTTGCGGTTTTTATTGGCCTTCTATTTTTAAAGATTGTATTGCTATGGTTCGAGCTTGTGATAGATGTTAGAAGATGGGGAATATAACCCGAAGGGATGGGATGCCCCAAAAGATCTTTATTGAAGTGGATATATTTGATGTTTGGGGCATTGACTTTATGAGCTCTTTTCCACCATCGTTTGGGTTTAAATATATTCTTCTTGTTGTGGACTATGTGTCTCGATGGGTAGAGGCCATACCCACTGTTACTAATGATTCTCAAGTGGTGCTTAAGTTTTTACAGGCTTTAGTTGCTCGGTTTGGCTTTCCCAGAGCTTTGGTGAGTGATGGAGGCAGTCACTTCTGCAACAAACTCATGGATAAACTTCTGGCGAGATATGGGGTGCGACAAAGAGTAACAACAGCCTATCATCTGCAAGCCAATGGGCAGGCTGAGCTGGCCAATCGAGAGATCAAGCAGGTGCTGGAGAATACAATATTGAGTCGGAAGGACTGGAGTAAGCGACTTGATGAGGCTTTGTGGGCCTACCGAACAGCCTTCAAGACACCCATCGGCATGTCCCCATACCAATTGGTTTATGGCAAATCCTGCCATCTTCCGGTTGAAGTTGAGGATAAGGCGTTTTGGGCCATCAAGACATTGAACTTGGATTTTCTGAAAGCTCAGGGGGATTTGGTGCAGAAGTTGAATGAGCTCGATGAGTGGAGACACGAGGCAAATGAGAGCACGAAGTTGTGCAAGGAGAGAGCCAAACGATTTCACGACCGACAGATTTGAGTGAAGAAGTTCTACAAAGGTGATATGGTTCTTCTCTTTAATTCTCGTTTGAAATTGTTTCTAGGTAAATTCCGTTCTCGTTGGACAGGGCCATACAAGGTGTGAGAAGTGTTCGAGAATGGTACTTTGGAACTGGAGACTGAAGATGGCCACTACTTCAAGGTGAATAGGCACCAAGTTAAGCGATTTCACACTTCCGAGCAATCTCGAACTGTGAATGAAATCTCCCTGGCATGAAGGTAAGTAAGTTCGTCGAGCTCCCGACGTTAAACGCAGCGCTTCTTGGGAGGCAACCCAAGTTCGATTTTCTTATCTTGTTTCGTTAATAAATTAGCATGCATTTGTTTTGATATTGTTTTGCATTGTATTAAGTTTGGGGGGAACTCTGTGTTACTAATGATTGTTGGAAGTTGATTGGAGTGTTGTAGGGACGACAATACCTCATTTTTTTTGGTAAAAATTACTTGAAGGGCTGTGCTTAATCCCGAGCGAGACCACCTCGTTCTGCTCGGGATGCAAAAAAATCATCAAATCACTGTCAGACCGAGGTCAATACCGAGCAGAACTAACCGTCCCGCTCGGGACGCGTAACTATGTGAGAAATTTGGCGTATTCCGAGCGGAAGCTGTACATCCCGCTCGGAATGGACTTTTTGTGAAAATTGGAAATCACCGTGGCTTATCCCGAACGGGATCCTTGCATCCCATTTGGGACCGGTCTATTCGCAGGCGTGAACCAGGCCGGTCGAGCCATCCCGAACGGGATAGGGCTGTCCCATTCGGGACCTATCACGACTATATATAGGTGTGCCGCGCGGAATCAGATTTTCTCACCCTTTTTCTTCCTACAGAACGGTATTTCCCTTCTTTCTCTTGCATTCCTTCGATTTTTCGGCAATTATCAGGTAATTTCTCCTCCCCTTTCATGTTTCTTTCATGTTTTTGTTGAATTATGCAAGTTTGAACAATTGATTTTGGGATTTTTCATGTTTAGACTCCTAAACTAGGGCTTTATGGTTTATGCACATAAGGTGTTCGATTTAATGCCTCAATACATGTTTGGTGTTTGAATTCTATATATATTGCGGTTATTGGGCATAGTTTCTTGATATTGAAATTGGTTGATGGGAATTTCGTGAAATTTGGCGGTAGTTGATACCACTTGCACGTTTTAGGGCTTGATTTATTTTAGTAAATTGTGAATGTACTCATGTGAGATTGTGGGCTTCTGATTGTTTCTAGATAAATTCTTCATATACATGACTTCTTGTGGGTGAATTATTTGTGCTTTTCAGTTGTGAAATTGTGAAGTTTTAGATATCTCATGGATTGAATGGGTGAATGAATTTTTTGGTTTGATTGTTGCAGAGAATATGGCACCCAATTCCCGTGTGGCACGCCCCTCTAATTTCACCAATGATGAGTACAAAACACTGAAGGCCTTAAGCAAGTGTGTGGTTAACGGTTCTAAATTCCTTTGCCCAGTGACTCTTCCCGCATTGGGAATCCAGGAGGATGTCGAGACCTTGTTGAAGAATATTGGATGGGACGCTTTGCTTGACAAAAGGTGGCCGGCGTTTGAGGAGCAAACGAGGGAATTTTTGGCTTCCGCTTCTGTGCGAAGGAGCCCCGGAAACTGGACTAGCCACCTAACATTCAAAATGGGGGGCAAAAGCTACACTTTGGAGCGTGCACAGCTCGATGCTATTTATGGCTGTGCAGAGGAATCAAGATACGTCCCCGAGGACTTCCATCCCAAGGATTTCTGGCAAATGATTTCCGGCGAGACTGTTTTGGGCACTCTACGGATGAAGCTGGTTAAGGGCTCTCTCAGTAGGAGCCCGATCCTGCGTTACATCCACAAGAGCGTTGCTAACTCCGTCTCCGATCGCCATGAGAGCAACAACGTCATCATGTCGGAGCTTTTTCTGCTCCATTTCTTACTTGCTGGAGCCCCTTTCTCCATGGCCGCTGTAGCCATGGACAACTGGAGCCGACCCCCCACCCGCACCAACATTTATTGTGGGGGCCTGATCACTCCTATCCTCGACCACTTCGAGATCCCAAGGAGAGGAACGGAGGTGCCACCGTCTGTGGTGGACCTCCCAGTGCTTACCTTGGCAAAATACATATCCGTTCTCCGGGAGAATGCCTTCTTGTATAAGGTTGTTGGCGATGCTTAGTTGATTTTGCCTAATACTACTGCCACCTCCATTATTGCTCCCGATTTCGAGGCGAACTTATTGTTGGACTCGCCTGAGCACAGAGCCAGATGGTACAGAAAAGGCCGAGATGGGACGTATGGGAGTTATGAGCACACTATCCCTGTCCAGGAGGACAATGATGATGAGTCCAATGATGAGGAGGAGCCACAACGCGAGCAGGGTGCCGGGACGTCTTTAGCTAGAGGTCGTCGCCCTTGGCAGACTGAGATGATGGAGATGATGCAGAGCATGTCGTCTTCTATGGCCGAACTGGACATGAGGATGGCCGGCTTAGCGACTGAGGTGACCGGACTGAGAGCTGATATGGGTACCCAGAGGACTTGGATGGAGCAAAGATTTGATGGAGTGAACACTAGATTATCCGGCGTCGAGACTGAGCTAAATGACTTGATTGCTCAGTTTCCTGCTTACTATCGGAGGTGCAGGAAGAATGATGATGCTCCAGGCTCTACCCAGCAGTGATCACCGTCTTTCCGCCTTTTCAAACTTAGTCGTTTTCGGACGAAGTTTTGGGGGGGGGGTGGACAGAAGCCGGTTCTCTCTCTATCCATATCCTTTTACTTGTTATGATTGGAACTGATTTACCTATTTTTTTCTATTGTACTGAACACCTAGTAGTTGAGTTAGGATTCATTTGACGTACATGTTTTGAAGTAGTTCGATTTGGTTGTAAAATGATTAATCTTTGACTGATGGAGTGATATTTGGAAATTGTTGGTTTCTGCGATTTGTTGTGGTGCTGTGATACAGGTGGATAGAGCGTAAACAAGCGGAACCATGCAGAAATTTTTGTTTTCCACCTGGTAAAACTGTCAAAAGTGGGGTACACACACTCTTACATTTAACTCTCACACTTAGCATGAATTGAATGATTCTTTTGAATTGGAGTACTTGCAAGTGAGGTGTGTTTGACTGTGATAACTTAGGCTTGAGATTGAATTCGTGATGAGGCATGAACATGATTTGAATCGTTTGAGCTCATGATAGGGCGGAATAACTTGAAATTGATGCATGCTTTTGGTTGAACAAATTTGGCATTTGACGTCATGTTATATTAATGCTTAGAACTCAACAACTTTAAACTTGTGAGGTTTGAGCCTAATGAGTCCATTTTATCTCATTTTTAATTGGTTGTGAGAGGCGAGCACAAGCGGAATGAGTATAGTCTGTCGATGCCACTTAGTTTAACATGTTGCATTGAACTAGAAAATGATCTTAGGCCATTCCTTCTTAGTACCTACCTTTGATATTATTGGAGTATAAGGTGGAAACATAATTGCTCTATCCATTGTTTTGGAGCCACTTTGAGCCTTGAATTCTTTCATATGTGCTTAGGAACAAGTTGTGGGTTGGGATGAGTTGAGATAAGAAGAAGTGAGTGCTTGGATTGAAATTTGTGTGTGAGATTGAAATACTGATTGAAAAAAAACAAAACAAAAGAGGAAAAAAGGGGCGAGAAATAATATTGTGTGGGAAAGAGAAAAAGAAAGTGAAAAGAAAAAGAAAGAAAAGAAAAATAATTGAAAAAAAGGTTTGAATGCATATTCAGTGGTAAAAAGTGAGAACTCGTCAGATTGTAGAAGAGAATTTTGTACTTATGTGTTGAAGGGTTGATTGGTTAAATGTTGAGAAAAGGGTCGGGATGAATGAGTCACTTTTGCTTAAAACACCCTACCTGTTAGTAAGCCACGTTACAAACCGATAAAAGTCCTATTTGATTCTAGGATGATGTTTCAATGTGAACAAATATGGCAGAGATGAACGATATGAATGAAACTTGTGTACTCGTGCTTGAGTGAAAGTAAGAAAAAAGTTTTAACTTATACTGCTGAGTGTGAGTGTTACACCTTATATGATCACATGCCGGTAAGGTTGAGTTCTTTGCATTAATTTAAACATGGTAGATAAAGAAAACTTTGTGAGATTGAAATATGCATTGATAGATAGTGGTGAGCCGTGAAGCATTGCACCAAGCGAATGAAAATCTAGTCTTTGTTTTTGATTGAGGACATTCAAAGGTTTAAGTTTGGGGGGTTTGATATGTGCGTAATTTGTACTATTTTTGGGAACCTGAATTGAATGATTTGATGAGGATTAGGTGCACAAATCACACACATATCTATTATTTTCATTGATTTTCCTTCGCTTGGTGTGCTAGAGTTGTTTTGAGTGTGCAGGACATAAAACGTGCTAGAAACTCGAGTTTTAGAGCAAAATTGTAGCTGAGGGCGAAGTGAATCCCGTTCGGAACACACACGTCCCATTTGGGACTGAAAAAGGGGCAAAACGCCGGAAATTTTAGGCCTATCCCATTCGGGACATGCCGATCCCGCTCGGGACCCATGCTCGGGAGGCTCCATTGCGTTCGGAACTCAAAAATTTGGCGTGAATTTGAGGAGAATAAATGGGAAGGCCGAAGCCCGTCCCGTTTGGGACCTATCGGGATTCTTCAGTGTGAAGTTTAATCCATTCAGCTCGGGATGGAAGTTTTCAAAGGAAGATCCCGTTCGGGATCGAATTGTTGGGCCTGCGGATTTCTCAACTATAAAAGGCCAAGGGGTGTCACAAAATAAGGGTTCGACTTTTGAAAACCCTAGAGAGAAAAAGGCACGGAAAAGAAGCGAACTCCACGTCTCAAGGCTGGGAATCGAAGGTGGAAGGAAGTCTTGGAAGCTAGAATTGAAGACTCATCTTAAAAACACTAAGCTTTCTTGTTTCCTCTTCCTCTTCTATGATTCAAATTGGGATTTTGATGTTTTTCATTGTATTCATGAGTAGCTAAACTCATTGTTGAGGATTTGGATGTGATTAGGATTGATTTGAATATTGTTTGGATTTGAGTAATTGATGTTTTCAAGGGTTTGATTATTATTGTGGATTTGAATTTGTATTCCTTTCATGCTTGATCACCATGTGTTGGAAAGTATGACTCAATGAACTGACTTGATAGGTTTGATAATTAGAGGGGATTGCAATAATAATTAGGTGTTGTTTCACTTAGAAGATAGGTGAATTGGCATCTAGGTTATTAAATTCTTGAGCTTCTGGGAGTTAATTGAGATTAATATACCTAGACTTAGGTTGAGATTGAGATTAATCTACGGTTGTTGCACCGGTACTAAGGGTAATAACTAGAGTTATGTGAATTGACCCAAATCATCTTACTAAAATTGTTTCGTAAAGTTAGCAAATCCAATCACATTCATAATCTACCCCAATTCATCCTATGTTCTTCAACTATTCTCTCTTTGGTAATCTTAAGTCAGTTATTTGGTATTTTATTTAATTGTTACATTAATCTTTAGAATTTTAGGTAGTTTATAATAGATCATTCAAAGTCATTTTATCGCGTCTAGGATATATGCTTCTTTATATTTGAATTTCTCTTAAAAGTTGTTTTCCTAAAACCCAAAAATCACTCAACTTTGGATACACCCAAACAAAATATTGAAAAGCTACATTTAGTACATGATTTACTTTCATTGCACAGCCCTGTGGGTTTGACAACCTTCGGGTACTTATAAATTTATTTGTCGTATGATATAATCTGTGTGTAAATTTTGCATCGATCAAATTGGCACTGTTGCCGGGGATAGTTAGATTGTATTTTGTTACTGTTTTGTTTGAAATCTTCTGGATTGGGTTATATTTTTAATTTTTGCCTGAGTTTGTGAAATTTGTTTTTGTGTTTTGACCGATGCAGACATCAATTTGGTTGACACATATTTTACTTTTGCGTTGGTCAACACGCTTGCGTGTCGGTCGACATGCACTGATTTTTACCTTTTTCCTGCACAGGTGCATGAACATGCGAGCCAAAGGGAAAACACTCAAAGCTTTCGTTCCCAAAATTGAAGCAGCCTGTAGGAGGAATAAAAAGAAAGAAAAGGACCAACAAGAACAGATGCCATAAAATCAGGAAGCCCTGTTGCAAAATATGACTCCCGAGGAGCAGAGGCAATTTGTGAATGAGGTGCATCAATTGAGAGCACAACTTGAAACAACTCAAGCAACTCAGGCAGAGCAGGCTGCAAGGTTGGAAGAGCTGAATGCAATAAGGAATAATGAGAGGTAGGTCGTGGTGCAATAGAGGTCCATCCTGAACCGATTTCTTCCACAACAAGTGGAGCTCGAATTCAGAGTTGGCATTAATGCCAACAATTTGGAGTTGCTGGCTGGGTTGATTCAGATGGTGCAGTAGAACAAGTTTGCGGGGAGGGCCATTGAAGACTCGTATGCTCACCTCAACCAATTCATCGAAGTTTGTGATACGGTGAAGTAAAACGGAGTGCCCCAAGATGTTATCAGGATGAGTCTGTTCTCGTTCTCACTCAGAGACAAGGCGCGGTCTTGGTTTGCTTGTCTGGACAAGAATTTGATAGGAATATGGGAAGAGCTTCGAGCAGAATTCCTCACCAACTACTTCCTACCGAGCTTGTTTTGAAGAGGAAAGCGACTATCACTCACTTCAATCTAAGATATAATGAATCGCTCTACGAGGCCAGGAAGAGATTTAAGGAGTTGTTGAGATTGTGCCCTGGACATGGAATTGACTTTGAAATGCATGTATGTCATTTCTATGAGGGATTGACTCCACACATGAAAGAGTTGGTCGATGCATCTGCCGCTGGGATTTTGATGAAGAAAAGTGGAGCTGAGGGGATGCAACTTCTAGCAGACATGGCTCTGAATAGCCATTAGTGGCCGACTGAGAGACAGCTTCCAGTCAAGGCAGTGGAAGCCAAATCAGAATTTAATGTTGCCGAAGTAAAGAAATTGCGAGACGATATTGGGAAGTTGGAGGCAGTCAAAACCACACCTGTTGTTGTAGCTGATCAGAGTATGGCCATAGTTCCCGTTGAAGATGACTACATCAACCATGGAAGCACAAGTTGTTCATCTGAAGTTGGTGGAACGGAGTTGAACTACATTGGAGGTAGATATCAGAACAATTACAGAGGCAATCAAGGTTATCATTACCACCATGGGAGAAATCACCCTGGTTTTTCTTATGCTAACCCCTCTGCAGCCGAGCACCCTCCACCTGGTTTTGATGTAGGTACTGGAGGAGAGATCATCGAGAAGAAATGATCTGTGTTGGAGGAGACCCCTTGACAAGTTCATCAATAGTTCTGACAACCACTCTGATACTACATCTGTAACGCTCCCAACTGACCTTCCCTAATTTAGGGACATGTAACATTGATGGCCAGGTTTTCCAAACATAATTTAAAACAGCGGAAGACATAACCAGTTCAAGAAACCAATTGAAATAGAAATTTGCTCCAAGAAGAACATCAAGTTTAGATTCAAAAGTATTTGACAAACACTTTACAAACACAAGTTTAAAATGGGAAGGATAAGCAGAGCGTGTAGCAGCGGTGTGTGCAACATGATGGAGACATGCATATGAAGATGCATATCTCAGGATCTTCAATATGGAACATTACATCTTCTTCTCTTCGCCTGTTTACACCACTGTACTCCGATCCTCAATGCTTAACCTGCGTATTTTAGAAATAATACGAGGGGTTGAGTACAAAAATACTCAATGGAAAACATGCCCAAAATCGTACATCATTTAAGAGAATGCCATGAAATTCACACAGATAGACATGGGGTTTTGTTGAAAGAAACCATGCTACCTAAAACATTTTCATTGCACGCGTGCCATTTTATATGTTATTATATCTGTTTACAGTTTTGTAATCGGAAGTTGGCCGACTTCCAAGTTATGATGATCAGTCAGGAATGAATTCACACTCAACCTACTGTCATCTAAGTGCACTAGTCTCATAATTTACCCTTGAGACCCGATCGTTTAAAACCACACCTGGATCCAAAACATGTGAGGGTTTTTCACCTCACTTCATAAAAATGTGGGGGCTGTACACCCCACTTCACAATATGTGGGGGCTGTTCACCCCACTTCACAAATTTGTAGGGGCTTTTCACCCTACTTCAAACTTAACGAGTTCTAGAGCAACAAAATCCTGGTTCTAAACTCATTAGTATAACTCTCTGCCGATGGGAATCGACATAGGACATATATAATAGCACAAAACATGCAAGGCATCTCAATTTAAAATAAAGTATTTTACCACGTTTTGAAAAGAAAACACGTTTTTGCTTTTTTAGTAAATTAGTTTCCCACCTGGTTTTCGGCTTTTAATAAAACAGATGCTTTTCCGCTAAATGTATAGATGAGCTTATCCTCCTCAACCACTTAACCTCCTACAAAGATCGGGGTAAAACCAATTAGGTTGGACGATCGAGGACAAGGGTAAACCTCAACCAATTTCCAAGAATTAACTCATCAACCAAGCTCATAATCCATACATACTTCCATGATTTCCATAAATCGAATTAAACGACTTCCACGACCAAACCACAAAATAATGCATGTTCTTTCACTTAACATGCTCCTATAATCGAGCATTTAACTCAAAATAATTTCCCAATTAATACTTCACATGTTTCACTCTTCAATTCACATGCTTCAACCTTTCTTAATTGAATTAGAATTTAATCCGACTCTCGATTACAATAACTTACACCTTAAATATGTTTAACATGCTTGGATAAACATATATTAAACTTAAAAATTGAGAATAACTTAAATCGGATCGAGACCAACACGAAAAACCAATTTTTCCCGTTTCAGCCCGCCCATATCGACCTGGAACAGGGGGCATATCGACCCCCAGCAGGTCGATATGGCTCTCCTGCTCCGGCGAGTTCGCGCCCCTGGCCATGCAACTTGCCAAAACCTTCGATCTACTCGCATGCAACATCATCCAAGCCTACCAACAAGTTCCCTAGGTCCTCTAGAGCACGAAACAAGACTCAAACTGAAGAAAAACACTAGAACATGAAGGAAGAGGAGAGCTCACCGGAAATGGAAAGAGATGGCGGCGGAGGCGCTCTTTTCTGGCGTCCAAACTCAAAGATCTCGGTCCTGGATGTTCTCTAGGAAGTGGGGAACACGAAAACATAAGCCATAGCTCGAGATATACACGCATACACGAGATACAAAATCTGAAAATGGAAGTTTACCACTTTCCGGCGAGCTAACTTCTCTCTACAATTTCTCTTCCGATCTACGACCTCACGACGCGTACCAGGGCTCTACGGAAACCTTGAAGCAAGGGCTACGCAATGGTTGTGGTCTCGTGGCTGGCGGTGGTCTGAGTTGGCCGGAATCCAGCCGGCAATAGGGGTGGCGTGAGTTGGGGGGGCTGGGAATGATTTTTCTGAAATGGGGTGTTGGGTGACGGAAATGAGAGAGAAAGGAAGGAGAAATAGTTACACCCTTTTTCCAATTTTGTATTATTATTCCTCATGAATAATTCCAATACTAAGGTTGATGTGTCCTCACCTCAATAAGCCACATACCCCCCTTCTATGCATACTTTTCACAAATTCCACTTAAACCCCTTTTTGTTTTTATTCCTTATTTTGAATAATTCCAAGATTCCCATTATTCTAATCTCCAAATAATGTGATTAATTCTTCAAAATTAATATCTCCTTCCACCAATCTCCGAAAATTAATTCGATCGCTTCATAATCTTTCATAAATTATTACGAGCATTTTGCTAGCTCGAATTAAAATAGACTTTCTAGACTCGAATTGCAAATTAATCACACTTATGCTAGCAATAAAATAAATTATTGCAAAATTGAGGAGAAAATTTATTTTATTACAATAATTAAGCGAATAAATAGCTAAATAAATCTCGGGGTATTACATCCTCCCCACCTTACAAAAATTTCGTCCCGAAATTTAAAATGCTTCAAAAAGCTTGGGATACCTCTCCTTCATCTTCTCCTCTAACTCTGAAGTCGCTTCTTCACGCCCATGATGACTCCACAATACTTTGACAAGAGGAATTGACTTGTTCCTCAGATCCTGAATCTTGCGGTCCAAAATCGCTTCTGGCTGCTCTTCATACTGCAAACCCGAGCTCAAAACAATCTCCTCCTGCCTGATCACGTGTCTGGGATCATATGCATATTTCTTAACTGAGACACGTGAAACACGTTATGCACATTACCCATGCTCGGAGGTAATGTTCACTGTAATTTCTACAGATTAATTATAGAAATAGTGGCAAATAAATTTGTAAATCCTAAAGTTATCGATCCAGGGGAATGAAGCAACGAAAAACCTTAAGTACTAAATCATAAGTTCTCAAAATACTGGTCAGGAAAATCAATTAAAAAGTTTTGGTTCTTTTGAAAATCGCAATAATTGCAATTGAAAATTAAACAGGAAATTAAAAGGCTTTTGGATTCAAATAAAAGGAGCACAGATTCCAGGGATATCTACCTATTAAGTATGACATGGATGAATGAATTGATTAATTCCAAATTTTAATTACTCTTCATAGTGAAACATCAGAAAAATATTATGAACTTCTTTGTTTGACAATTCATAAAGTAGATTAATCAATTACCTATCTCCGCTCGGTCTCAAGATAAATTAATTAACTCCAAAGATCTACAGATTTATTCCTACAATCAATCTCCTTCAGTTACGATAAGAAATCAGATAATATTGTGAAAATCTCTTTCGATTGAAAACTATTATAGTTTGGTCTCAAGTAATCAACTAGTTAATCCTAAGATGTGGCCAACAAATCAAGATTATGAATATGCACAGATTTCACAAACTACGAAGGGAAAGGGAAAATAATTCAATTAATCAAACATGTATACATTGATAATTCGAAACCCTAGAATCTAAGGAAGAGATTAGTTACACATTCAAAGTAATATTCATCATGAAAAAATAAAACCTGAATTGCATAAAAACTTGGGTCTGAATGTCTTCCCACAAAAATATGTCTTCAAACATAAACCTAAAAACTCTTGGAATCTCTAAAAATCTGAAATCTGGAATGAGGAATGCTTAAAATTCGATTTTACAAGGTTATATATAGAGCTGGAGGTGTATCATATCAAATCTAGGGCTAAAGATATGAATAAATCCGATTTTTATCAGATTTCGGCTCCAGCAGACTCGCTCGCGTCGATCGTGGCTGATCCACGTCGATCAACGTGGCTTCCTGGTCGGCGTCGATCGATGCTAATTGGCGTCTGTCGATGCAGCTTCTCACCCCTTCTACGCGGTCTCACGATTTTGGCCATAACTTCCTCTTCACTGCTATTCTTACACATCACTGCTTTCGGAACGGTTTTCTCGTGAGTTTAGGCTTAAAAACCTGCACAGATACCAAAATACGCCTAATACCACCTAATATTGATTCATGCATAAATTATATATATAAACTCAATAAATCTACATAAAATAGTAGGAAAATAATATAGATAAGTGAGTGAAATAATGAACTTATCAAATCCCCCAAACTTGAACGTTTGATTGTCCTCAATCAATAGGCAAGAAAGAAATCAAAAGATCCTGTGGTTAAAGTGCAATGCCTCACAAGATTCATCACAGTCAAGAACTAAGAATCCACTACCCACAAGCAATTTGAAAGATACGGAAAATTCATCAACCGTGGAAGAACTCACAGGAAGTGTATCGCTCAACTCTCAAGTGTTTAAGGTAAAGATGAAAGCACTCAACAACATGTATGAAGGAATTTCTACCATAGGCTTGCAAATTGTCTAATATCTCCACTGCTAAAATGTGCACACAAGTCTAGAATCAAAAGGACTTTCGAAAGGTTGTAACGTAGGCTTTTTCTGATAAGGTATGGAAATATGGCCAAGTGACTAAATCAATTGAGTTCATGACTCTCAACATCTCGAACCACTATCTATAATCATCCACCTTATCTCCTCATATACATCAACAAACTCAAATTTTTTTTAGCTCATTTTGAATCTCCTATGCTCTTTTCGATAATTTTGTATTCTTTTCTTTTCAGAGAGCTTATGAGAATTCTAATTATTTATTTGAGCTTCTTTTTCACACATCTTTTCACCATTAATTTATCATATCTTATCACCAATTCACTAATCAATCCCATACATACCACAACTCAAGACATGAGTGAGACTATACTTTTCTTAATCTCATAGACAAGGAAAGAAAAATTGTACAGGCTAAAAGTGGCCAACTAGGGAAAAATTTATTGTGAAGGGACAGTGTTTAGGATATTGGGTTAACAAAGATGGCCTAATATCATTTCCTAAACTTGTGCACACTATGCAGTCTCAACACAGAAAATAGGCAAGTTCTAGAGAAATCAAAACACGCATGTGAATCTCACATCAAACAGAATAAAGGCTCAAATTCTCACACAAGGATTTAAAAATTTTCTTCCACAGTCAATTTCAAATCAGCTCAATTAGCATGCAAGTATAAGTGCCAAATCAGTCATATCATGCGGTATTCTACATTCATAGGCATCTAACCGCAATCTCAATCAATTCAATACTCAACCCTCAATCAATTCTAATCTCACAATCTCATTCAGGTTATCTCAAAACTCAAAATTTTTGCCCACAAAATAACATAAAATAGAAAGGTACGAAAAATTAAAGACAAAAAGCAGAATAAATAAAAGATAGGACGTTCCATCTTTTGTCCACATCCCCCAAACTTATTTCCAACTCGAAGAGTGGAATAAGTTTGAAAATCAGACAAGAGAGGGAACGATACCTGGTAGTTGATCTCAGACATCAACTTTTTTATCCCCCGGAGTCTTCAATCACCATCATGGAGGTCGGGTCCAGGCAGGTCCTTTCGCGACCTCCTTTCCATCTTTGTTCTTGATAACTTGCATCCCCCATTTCTTGGTGTCTTTCAATGTCCCCCCAATGGCGGACTCGTACTTCCGTAGAACTCATAGTAATTTTTCCAACTTCTCATATCTGAGGTGTGCCGGAAGCATCTTGAGTTCCAGAACCAGCGGATCAGAGTTAGATTGTAGCTTTCCCCAATTTGCGTCAGTTGACATGGGTGAAACTACCGCAATCCCTTTTCTACGTCACGCTGCTTCTGCCAATGAAAACTCCGTGTCTGACTTCCTTCGTGCGTCGATCGACGTGACTGGTACATCGATCAACGTGGCTCCTGAGGCTGCGTCGATTGTCGCATGGTGTGCGTCGATCGACGTGGAGGCAGTTCCACATTTTCCCTTCTTTTTCTGGCTGCGTCTGCTTGGAAATTGCTCCCGTTTGTTCTCTTTTCCATGTGTTGTTCCCTCGGATACGTCCAACTCCATCACCAAATCCGCAAGCTCATTGTCTGCCTTATCTAAATCTGAAGACAAAAACAAAGAGTGTAGTAAGCAGTTCTCCAGAAAGTCCGGATCAGTTTTAAGAGAAGGAAAGGGAGAGGAAATCACCGGATTTAAACAACTAATCATGTGGCACTCTTCCTGGTAGCTCCCTTCATTACGCTTCTGCACTGCTTTGTAGATGGGGAACGTCAGTTTTCCGTCTTGAATGTCAATCAATGCTCCAGCAGTCTTCAAAAAAGATCTCCCCAAGATAAGCGGGATGTTGTGGTCTTCTTCCATGTCAAGCACCACGAAGTCTGCTGGAATGATGAAGTCTTTCACCTTCACAAGTACGTCTTCTACGATGCCTCTTGGGTAGGACACCGATCTGTCAGCCATCTGCAATGATATGGTCGTTGGTTTGATGCTCCCGATCTCTAGTCGCTTGAAGATTGACAGCGGCATTAAGTTGATAGATGCGTCGGAATCGCAAAGGACCTTCCCAAAGGTCTCTCCTCCAATGATGCATGGGATCGTGAAGGATCCCGGGTCCTCTCTCTTCAGCAGCATCTTCTTCTGAATAATCGCGCTGCATTCTTCGAACAAGTTAACCCTCTCGTGCTCCATGAAGGGTCTTTTCTGAGAGACCATATCCTTCAGAAACTTGATGTACTCGGGCATCTCACGTAGTGCCTCAATCAGCGGGATGTTGATGTTCACTTTCTTCATGTTCTCCAAGAAGCGTGCATACCTCTCGTTCATCTTTGTCTTAGCAAAACGCTGCGGGAACGGCAGGGGAGGCTTATACATAGGTGGCTTGACAGGAGCTCCTGGTAACTCTTTTAGGAAATAAATTTTCAAATTCTCAAACGACGAGCTCCTCCTGGACCACTAACTCCTCTTCCTCTTCACCTTCCAAATAAACCAAGTATCTCTGGTTTCCAGTCTTTGACAAAAATTTCGAGACCTACACAACTGAAATAACTGGTACCCACTGCCTTCTTCAAAATCCATAACGAAGGATTCTTAGTTTTCTGACCGCGGAATCATAACCTTCCTCTTATAACATAAAATCGTCGCTTTATTCTCGGTTAGTCAATCTATTTCTAGAATTATATCCACGTCTTACATATCCACAACGTTTAACTCGGCCACTAAATCTCATGTTTATATAATATGATTGTCAAATCACGACAGACTAAGGTAATCATAGTTGTCTTCTCCCAAAAGCAATGTTATGCTTAGCTCATGACTATTCTCTCTGCATTAAGTCTTACTAATTTGTCACTTGATGAAAATTATCAATTTAAACCATAATATGTTTCCTTCATATTTACTGCACCCAAGAACATACGCTCACAGTCTCCTCTGATTGTTTTCCCTAGGCCTCGGCCTCTACCACAATATCGTCTATTCCACCATCTCTATATTCCTGACATTCCTTGGTATTAAAATATTAAGGTCAGAGGAAAAGTTTTCCAAGTGAAAAGCCCAACGTAGTCCAATGACCCGGCCCCGAGTTAAACTCCCTACTTTCTTTGTTAGGGTTCTCTTCAATTTGTAAGCACCAAAAATATTCATAACAACTCATTGAAATGATGAAGAACGTGCTTCAATTTAGACATGTTTGAACAAGGAATAACATGTTTGTAATTGAGAAACCCAAGAGAATGTGCAACAAATTGCATACTTGATCCGAAGAGACAGTCAACAATTTAAGTAATGAATAGGAACGAGAAATTTTTTTTGCACGCTTAATGAAATGATACTCTCGACAACAAGGAGGTTCAGGTGTGCATGCTCGTAGGGTGGATATAGTTTAATTATCAAAGAAGCAAATCACATAGTGTCGCGCCCCTAAACCGGGCCTATGCAACAGTCCCACGTGCAACACGATGCACGCTAAGGGAAGTTGTGGTTTTAAGAAGAAATAATTAATCAAGCGAAAGCAAATAAAGAATAGTTCGGAACAAATGATTATTCAAGCGGAAGCAAGTAAATGATTAATCAAAAATCAAATGGAAAGGTTATGAAGTTCAAATAAATAATTCGCAATGGATAATAGAATCAAATAAACGATACAAACATGATGGGTTAATAATATAATACATGCTTGGAAGGAACACAAAAGGACATAATTCAATTTAGCAAGCCTGAGAAATGGATGTAATTCAACGATTGAAAGGTAATTAAGAAGTGTAGTTACGCATGCCCGTTTGCAAATAAACATGCTAATAACTTATAAAAAAAATACGCTTCTTTCGAATTCGGAGAAACAACCACAATAATTGGAACTTCACGAAGGAATCTCAACAATAAGATTACAACAAATAACATGTCTTCTCGGAAATCAAAGAAACAATCGAATAAATTATTAAGAATTAATTCTTTTGAGTGTGCCTGAACAATGATGGCATATTAATGTTCAAAGGATCGATTGATGATAGTTTATGAATAAACATGTTCATCTGGAAGAAGTCAAGTCCAGGAATGAACACAAATAAGCATATTGGGAAAGAGGAACAAAATCAACTTGTTCATTTTCAAGAGATCAAGGAAGATAATTGATGCGGCTAAAAGTTCAATGGAATTAAACTCTTAACCACACAAAGAACAAAATATCAAATCCAGGTTCTTCTCCGTTTCGCCTGCTAGAGTACCGGGATACTACGGCAAAGATCTTATAGCTAGGCAAAATTAATCGTTGAGTAGTTATTTATCACCTAGGCAAACAATGTAAACCTATGCTAATATCGAATTACAATCATGAATCAAACAATCAATCAACATTCACTCAATAAATTCCTTTCTCACTTTGGTAAACCAAAACACACAAATGCTCAAATTAGGAAGATAGGATGTTGATATGAACTTGGATGCAATCAACTTAGGTAAATCATAGATGTAAACACATTTTAATTCCTAATTGGATGAACTCTTACCCTACACTAGTCTATCCCCAGTCACGGTGAACCAACCGTAGATGATACTAACGTCCTCAAACCATCACGTTATCGGACCCTAGACCACTCCTAAAAGCTCGTAAATCATTGCCCTATGCCCTATCTCCGCACAGGGATTGGATCAAGGAACACAAGAAGTCATACTATTCACGACACGCCTATCCGCATATTGGCTGCAATGATTGTGTCAATTATCATCTAAACTGGCGACTACCTACATCTAGATGAATAAGAACAAGCTCTAGTATGCTTCAATCACAAAGAGGAAGGTAAACAAGCAATAATCAAACCTAAATCTCATGCATCCTCATCCAAATCAACATCCAAGTAGAATTAGAACTTCATACCTTTCAATTGTACAATTACAAGTTTGAATTCAATGAACGTCATTACAAATTGAAAGGAGAAATAAGTATCTTCCCCAAATTGGATTTGATTGCTTTGATCCACCACCTTTAATCTTCACTCTCCTCCAAGTATTGATGAATTAATCTCCTAGATGCTCTAGGATTATGATGAATTGTAATGGAAAAATGGAATCTAGGGAAAAATCTAGCTATCGTACGTGAAAAATGACAAAAGTTCTTCAAAGAACCGCCTCTTCCCCTTTTATAGGCAAGGAATCAGGGCCTCGGATCGCCCGGTCGAAGTTTGGCTCGACCGGGCCATCAATAACTGCCAAAAACCACCAAAAACCGACTTGGCTCGGCCGAGCAAGGCATGGATCGACCGAGCCAAGTCTCTGTCCGCTCGTGCTCGACCGGTCCTGCACCTGCTCGGCCGGTCAAGCCCTCTGAAAGCCCCGCTCGGCCGATCCTGCACCCGCTCGGCCGGTCGAGCTCTCCAAACTCCAAAACACGTGCGATTTTCCTCCAAAACTCCACCAAGATTGCTCGTTTATGCCCAAAACCTATCCTACACACATCAAACACACAAAACACGAAAACACAACCAAAATACGACAAAAACATATGATACGGGAGTAAAATAGCCACAAACAACCATGTACACACATCAAAATATAGGTCATTTTACGCACGTATCATAATCCCCCAAACTTGAACCTTTGATTGTCCTCAATCAAAACAAAGTAGAGTAATTAATCTACCTCATGCAACACCTCATAGCTCATCAAAGTTATCTTAGCATGTTCAAGTAAAACGAGATCATCACGTAACTTTGTAACAAGGTTAATGCTAAGGACATGAACCACTCATCAAATTTGGATACAAGAAACGAAGACACTCCCTCACGTGTTTAGGGAGGATGAAATTCACACATTCACAAGATATCGAGCTTGATTTCCATAGGCTTGCAACCATTCTCACCACTATACTACAATGAGTTAGTTTCTAGAATCAAAAAGGTCTTTTAAACGGGTTGTAACGTGGCTAACTAAACGGTGGGTCGTTTTGGGCCAAAGTGACTAAACTTCTCCATTTCCCAAAACCCCCAAACTTGTTCTTTACGAACCACTACAAACCTCGAGGCGTATTCTTTTCACAACATTTTTTTTTCTCTTTTTTTTTTCTTTCTTTCTCTTTTCTCTCTTCTTTTCTTTTTCATCATTTTTCAAATGCACCATCATTCTTTCATTTTGTCGGTGCCTCTCTTTCCAAACACTTGCATCAAAATTTTGTAGGTGCTCATTTTCCTAGGATCAACAACAATCCCTTATTTCATATCTTTCATGCCTCAATATTTCCCATCAATTCAAATCCAATCAATTCCCAACCCAACTCTCATCACCGTATTCACCCTAATACACTCTTTCCCCCCAACATGGTCCTAATTATATCAAATAAGATTCACCAAATAAGCTCAATCACGGGGGTCAAAGATATGAAGGGCAAAATCATGATAACAATCACCTTATTCTCCCGGTGTGAAAGGTAGGACTAAGAAACGATGGCCTAAGATCATTTTCTAGTTACACACTCATGCCAATAGATAGAGAACGGATGCAAGTTCTAGATCTCGTACTCTCAATCTTGCCACTCACAATCAATAAAGATATGACAATATCATAGCTCAAACTTCACGGCTTTTTGTCAAGTCCTATGCATTAACCATATACAAAACTCGGCAATTCAAAAGTTAAACTTAAAACATGCTTTGAAAACTAGATTCCGCCCTATCATAAGTTGAAGTAGACATCAAACTCCACTAAGTAAATCATGATTAAATCTCAAGTCTCATCTAGGTTCGTCACACACACACAAGCACACAACAATCCTACAACAATCTACATTCCAAAACACAAATGTAACGAAACTAGATGGTAGGAAAGACGATAGAAAATGTTACCCAGGAACCGAATCACCAAAACCAATTTGAACCGGATTGATTTATGGATATTGTGCACAATTAAATTTACAATAAACCTAGCATGCTCCTATGAATTTAGTTCTCAGATTTGTGGATTGAGAGATTACTGTAACTCCGTAGTCTCTGTACCGATCTTTTGCGTTTGAATATCCAAATTTCAATTCAACCACGCGATTCGATTTAATCTGCGGAAACAGAAATTAGAAATCTAATTTCTAAATTAAATCGAAAATAAGAAGAAGAAAGAAGAAATATGTTCTCCAGATTAGATCTTCAGACCTATATCCCGGTGCGTTCAGATCTGCTACTGGTGAGGATTCTACAGATCTGTGCTTTGAGCAGGACCAGAATTTGAAATTCTGCTCGCTTTCTCTTTCAAGATCGGCGCCTAATCTCTCTCTCTCTAGGTTTAGGGTTTTTCAACTATGTTACAACTTATGAGAGAGAGCTGTCTATTTATAGACCTAGGGTTGTAAATCCTAATGGGCTCCTGGGCTCAATTCAGCACACTTTCCTTGGCCCAGACCTGGGAACTAATGCAAATAATAAAGTGGGCCTATAAATTAATTAATTAATATTAATTCTTTTTCACCACATAATTAATACTGACCTACCTCTTTATTACAACGTTATGAGAACGGGCTGCATTAATTGAGAATCCCCATATTTAATGTTACCGGACATTCATTAATTAATCGGAGCCTCTGACAAGCTCTAACTACAATTAATTAATATCTTATAATTCCTGAGTAGTAACACTCAAACCTTATCACTCGTGCCTGAACTTAATCAGCCTACAGGACTTTGGCACGATGAATGTTATTGAGCTCCTCAGGGAATGTCCCCATCCTATTACTCGGATATGGTTACCTAAACCCAGTCTCAGGCAGTACTACACGAACTGCTGTTACCCAAGATGTAGATATACGAGCGCGTTACATAGGCTCTCCACCATGGCAAGTCAAAGCAACAGTCAACCCGTGCAAACCCCTGAACCTTCGTTAGGGTTTGGACTCAATCAATATAACGAGATCTTGTATTCACTGATGTCAGACAAACAAATACATCTCACTGTGGTCCATCAATACGCCACCTCTGCGTACCAGCATGTTAAGTAACCAAGATAGATTACTTATTCCGACAATGCCGCAGCCATCCGGACAGACGTATCCTCATATGTTGGCTGTGATCAGGTTTATGTCTCACTAGGTCAAGTGATCATACTGTCTTCTGCGATCTACTACACGCCAAATGATCGTCCCTATCGGTGAGACAAGAGGATACCATTGTTCATACATGTAAGATTGTTAACAGATAGGAGAAATAAACCATCGTATACTCATTATAATAAATGCTTTCAGTATACAAAACCCATCACTCATCTGCCCAGAACCCTGATTCGAGTAATCAATCCCCCGAGCAGAGTACTACCCCCATTTATACATCCCCACCGATCATTGGTTCGTCACTGCATGGGCGTCATGTGCCAGGATTCACGGGAATAGTGAAGAAGGAGGACATTGATGACTCCATTCCCTATAGTCAGCTTGTTGTTTTGGCTCGGAAGAAGGAGCAGTCCGGCCATACCAAAGAGCAGAGGAGGTTAGCCCAGATTATGAAGGATAAAATCTTGTACATGCCTCTCGCTGCTTCTCATATCCCAGACTGGATCATGGAGATCCTTGCTAATGAATAGGTAATAAAATACTTGTCTGCTGTGCCGGAACACTTTCACCCACACATGGTGTCCGAATTTTATGCTAGGGTTGTACTAGATGACGTTAGGAAGTCGTTCAAAACTTCCATCTACGGCAACATCATTGACGTGAATGCAAAAATCCTAGCGAAGACATTTGGTCTCCGAAATCATGGAGAGCGGATATCTCAGTATAAGGTCAATGACATAGCAGAGATGGGAAAAAGATGGAATTTGTGGAAGAAGCCAGGCGAACTAAAAGATAGAAAGGGGCAGATTGTCACTTTTAAGGTAGCCACCCCTATTAATATATTGAAGGAGGATTTCAAAATCCTCATTGAGTTGGTTATTAAGATGTTCATGTGTGATGATGGCTCTTATTCTTAATTATCGGCAAAGAAATACGCCGTCATGATGGCTTTGATATATAAGGTGCAAGGCAATTGGACCGAGTTCATGGGCAGAGCATGCATGAAAGAATGATCACATGTCAGTAGATGGAATATTCTCTTTGAATGTCAACTTCGGTTTGAAGATTAGCAAGTTTCTGGAGATACACTTCCATACCAAGAAGGTCGATCAAGGAGTGAAACTTCTACCTACTGATTTCATTCATTTGACAAAGAAGAAAGCAAAACCTCTTGATTTTAAGCAACCTCGGAAGTTGACGGGAAAATCTAACGTGGATAAGGATAAGCCCACGTCTTATGAGGAGGTTGATGACAGCACTTTGGGAAACCGAGTATTGGAGCAAGCCACCCCTCTGTCTGCTGAGGAAGTTGCTGCTATGACAAAGAATGCTGAAACAGAACAATGTTTCCAGCATCTAGAGGAGATTGTAAAACTTGGCGATCTACCAGTTGATAAGATCGAAGAAATCTTGGCCAAGAAGGAAGCCGAGCAGTCAACACTCGTCTTGGGTCAAATTGCTGCGCCAATTCCCAAGAGACAGAGATTAGAGGTTGCATCTCCTGAGAAGAAGAGGATGCGTAGACGTCTCGTTAAGACTGATGAACAAGAGGAAGCTAAAAAGAAAGCAGCAGAAAAGGAGGCTGCTAAGAAGAAAGCTGTTGAGACTCCTCTCTCTAAAAATCCCTTGAAGAGAGATTGAAAGGAGTAAGGAAGCGGAAAGCTGAGAAGAAGGAACAAGAAAAGAAGAAGCACAAGAAAGAAATGGAGAAGCTTACTTTAGACGCCCGAGATAGGAATTATGAGCAGGCCAAGCAAGATGCTTATGAACGAGATGCTACAAAAGTCATTGAACGGCTAGCAGAGAAGAAAGCTGCTCAGCTATTAGCAGGGGCAGTTGAAGAGGCTACTGCTATCAAGAAAGTGACAGTAGAAGAGGAGGTTCCCACAACCGTGACCGAGAAGACCCATTTTCTGATGCGGAGTTAGAAACCTTGCTCAAGGATGGAGTCTTCGATGCTCCAGAACGTCCTAGTCTAAGAAGCATTGTGATCTGAGCGCCTACTGCTGCGACAAGAGAAGGCAGTAGTGGTCAGCCAAAGGTCGTCATTGCAGGAGGGTATGGAGGTGTAAATATCGAATCAAGTACTGAAGGGACGAGTGCTGAGAAACCATCTGCTGAGAAGGTGGTTCCGGAATCTGCTGAAGGGCCATCTGCTGCACAGGAGGTTTCCGCGTCTGCTGAGGGTACTGCACATGCTGAGAAGGAACTACAACATGATATCCCTATTAGTAATGAGGAAATAGAAGAAGATCAGGTTAATCCTAATGATGAAAGATTTGTCACATCCTGTTATTCAGAGTCTGATTCAGAGGGAGGATCCAACGAGGTATTCGACGCCAAATCCCTATGAAGGCTACCTACTGCAGCAAATGAAATGTTGATGATTCCGTTTAAAGGATTGCCTGCAAAGCTCTTTCGTTCGAGGAGAGTGGCACAGTGGTGCACCTCTGTATCTTTCAAGGATGAGGTTAATGCCAATCTAATTCAATGGGCATACAATATTATGGTGTTTGTGAATAGTGAAGTGTAGAGGGATATTGTCGAGACCTTCTCTGCTGAAATTGATGTGAAGACCAAAGAAGGCGAGTTACTAGGCAAAGAGTTCAGGAGGTGGAAGACCTACGACTACATCATGCACGAGTTGTGCTTTGAAGAAATGATTCTCTTGATTGCCAGGCAAGGATTGAGTTTTTGGCGCAAAGAAGAATTATGGGCAAATAATTGGATGGATCAATCGCCCTGTACGAAGCAATACTCAGATAAACAAGTCTTAGAGAGGTTGAAAGCCATTCGGGCTCATCGTCTGTACTCTGAGTCCAAGTCGTTGCCTCCATCTACTTTCGCACCTGATGAGCGCTCTGCAGCATATTTGCAACTATCTAAGTGACAAGCATTGGCTGCTGCTGCTTACAAGAAAAGAAAAGTTGAATATGAGGAGAAAAAGCGAGTCAGACTTATGGAACGTATGGCTGTTAAGAGAGCCATGCAAGAAGAAGCCAAGAAGCAACATCATCTTAAGATTATTTCAGTGCAAAAAGGATTTAACGAAGCCGCTACTGCACTCCGAGCCGCTGTTACTCATGCCTCTGCTGTGGCCCTAGCCAAAAAATTGGAAGAAGAATGGACGGAGAATGAGAAAGCAGTGGTTGCTGAGGAAACTGCTTATTTTGAAGCATGGGAAGCAAATGTTCGAGCACTTGAGGTTTCTGTTCCGGAGTCTACTGCGATGGAGATAGATGAAGGACATGTTTCAAATCCTGAACATGTGGAAGGAAATGAGCTTGCTATTCCTGATGCTCCAATTAATGCTGAGCCAGTACAAGTTAATCTCCAATCCTATGTTGTATCCATGATCCAAACCACCCTGCAACAACGTGACATGCAACAAGCTATGGCGTTTGAAGAAGTCAGGAAGGAAGTTGCTGAAGTTCGAGGTGAGGTTTTCGGAGTCAAATCCACAGTCATCGAGGTCCAACAGAAGGTTGATCACGTCGAAGAAAAGGTCACCCTTGTAGAAGAAACTGTCTCTACGGTACAGACAGATATGGTGGTCCTTAAGGTGGATGTTGCTGAGCACAAGGAGGAGCCAGCTGCTGATAAGCTCATTATTTTACTCACTTATCTATATTATTTTCTACTATTTTATGTAGTTTTATTGAGTTTATATATATATATATTATGTGCATGAGTCTATATTAGGTGGTATTATGCGCGTTTTGGTGTTTTTGTAGGGTTTTAGGCCTAAATTCACGAGAAATCCGTTCCGGAAGCAGTGACGTGTAAGAGTAGCAGAGACGATTTTGTCCACAAAAGGAATTCGAGCTATTGGCACATGGCAATGGATGATTCTTTGAGTTAGCTCTCCAACGCAACTAGAATCGGGTCAATCGGAGTTCGGGAGAGAAAGTTATGGCCAAAACCGTGAGACCGCGCAGAAGGGGAGAGAAGCCGCGTCGACAGACGCCAAGTGGCGCCGATCGACGAAGATCAAGAACTCCCAATGATCGACGGGGATCAGCGTCGATCAACGCGAGGTTCTCTGCTGGAGCGAAAATCTGATTAAATTCGGATTTATTCATATCTTTAGCCCTAGATTTGATAGGATACACATCCACCACTATAAATACCTATGTAAATTAGATTTTTCAGTACCAATTACTAGATGCAATCATATTTTTGGAGTTTTTAGAGTTTGGAGACTTGGGAAACACGAAACCCTTTATTTTTATTGTAAGTTCTTTATGTTTATGCAATTTAATATGTTTTATTTTGGATTTCTATCTGCGATGAGTGGCTAGAAACCCTAGCGGGTTCTAGGGTTGATATTATTATGGATGCATGTTAGGATTAATTAATTAGGTTCATGATTACTGTGTTTATTTTCTAATTCTATATTAATTCAAGGACCGAGAGGTGACGATTAATTTAGATGTTTAGTTATTGATAGAAGGACCGAGAGGTGAATATTAATAGTGGGAATAAGAATACATGATACAATCTACACTATCCAAACAGATGTACTAGATGTAGGAATTGAACTGATTTGCTTATCGGATTGACTAGTTTGGTGTACTTTGAGACCGAGCGGAGATGAGTCACTAATTAGTAATCTAGGTTATATTTGCCAGACAAGGAGATATAACATCATTGCAGTATTCCACCTGTTAAATTAATTGATTCCTACATGTTATCCATAATAAGAGTTCTTCTCTAGAATCTGTGTTCTTTAATTTGCTTTCCAAAACTCCTTTAATTTTCTGCATTGTTTTCTTTACTTTTATAAAACCCTGATTTTGGATCTCTCAAACAATGAATCTTAGGATCATAGCTAGTATATAGGATAGTTTCCCCACACAATTCCCCTGGATCGATAACCTTAGGGTTTACAAATTTATTTGCCGCTGTTATTATAATTAATCTGTTAGAAATACCAGTGATCAAATTGGCGCCGTTGCCAGGGATTTGTTAGATTTTATCTTGTTACTAGTTCGTTCCAGGATTTGCTGGATTGAGTTTTAATTTTCTGTACGTGTGCGTGTGTGAGTTTTTGTTTCAGAATTCCACGTCGATCGATGCCCCTTAGCGTCGATCGACGTCGATAATCTTTTTGCATCGATCGACGGACACCTTATGTCGTCGATGCTGAACTGATATTTTACCTATTTCCTGCGCAGGTGCATGAACACGCGAGCCAAAGGAAAAACACTCAAAGCCTTTGTCCCTGAAATCGAAGCAACCTGCAGGAAAATCAAAAAGAAAGGAAAAGACAAACAGCGAGAGATGGCTGGGAATCCTGAAGCACCTCTGCAAAATATGACTCCCGAGGAGCAGAGGCAGTTTGTGAATGAAGTGCAGCAGCTGAGAGTACAACTTCAAGCAGCCCAGGCTGCTCAGGCGGAGCAAGCTGCAAGAGTGGCAGAGTTGAACAATAGGCAGATTGTGGTTCCGCAAAGGTCCATCTTGGATCGATTTCTTCCACAGCAAGCAGAGGCCGGATTCAGAATTGGCATTGATGCCAACAACTTCGAGCTGCGCACAAGCCTTATTCAGATGGTGCAGCAAAACCAGTTTGGGGGGAGAGCTGTAGAAGATCCATATACCCACCTCAACCAATTCATCGAGGTGTGTAACACTGTGAAGCAGAACGGAGTAACCCAAGATGTGATCAGGATGAGACTGTTCTCATTCTCACTCAGAGACGAGGCACGGTCTTGGTTTGCTGGACTGGATAAGAGCCAAATCAGGACATGGGAGGAGCTTCGAGCAGAGTTCCTTACCAACTACTTCCCACCAAGCCTGCTGCTGAAGAGGAAAGCTGCCATTACTACTTTCAAGCAGATGTATGATGAGTCACTCTACGAGGCCTAGAAGAGATACAAAGAGCTTCTACGACTCTGTCCTGGACATGGCATCGATCTGGAGATGCAAGTATGTCATTTTTATGAGGGACTGAACCCTCACATGATGGAGCTGGTTGATGCATCTGCCGGAGGAATACTGATGAAGAAGAGTGGTGCCAAAAGTATGAGGTTGCTGGCTGATATGGCACTGAATAACCACCAATGGCCAACTGATAGGCAGCTACCAGTCAAAGCAGTCGAGACAAAGCCAGAATTCGACGTGGTCACTGAGGTGAAAAAGCTCCGGGAGGAGATTGAAAAATTGGGCACATCACAAGTTGCAGTTGTTGCAGAGCCAAGCATGGCCATTGTACCCGTAGAGGCTGACTACATCAACAGGGGTGCAAGCAGTTCATCTGGAACTGCCGGTACGGAGGTGAACTACGTTGGCGGTGGTTATCACAATAACTACCGAGGCAATCAAGGGTACCAGTACAACCATGGGCGATCTCACCCTGGTTTTTCATATGCTAACCCTTCTGCTGCAGAACACCCCCCGCCTGGTTTTGAAGCAGGTACTGGAGGAGAGATCATGGAAAGTAAGAAATCTGTGCTAGAGGAGACGCTCGAGAAATTCATCAAGAGCTCGGATAACCGGTTTGGGAAAGTAGAAACCGAGGTGAAGGGAATGTCCAACCACATGCAGCTGATGACGAAACATCTTCAGATGATGGACACGCTATTGAGCCAGATCTCCACCACACTCGGCAATCAACACAAGCCTGGACAGTTGCCAAGTATGACAGAGGTGAATCCCGCAAAGGAAAAGCCAGTCAAAGCCATTACTCTGAGGTCTGGGACGAGCTACAAGGGTCCCGAGATGGCTACGGACGATTCTGGAGGCGAAAAGGAGCAAAGTTGTGCGGGAGACGATTCCACGTCGATTGACGGACCTGCCTCGTCGATCGACGCAGAAGGTAGAAGCCCGTCGATCGACGCTAACTTACCTCGATCGACGTTGAAGTCTGTTCCAGACACGAAGCAGAAGCAGTCTGAAGATAAATTCCCTCATTTGCCTTTCCCACAGTGGTTTGCAAAGCAGAAAGAGGACGAGAAATTCTCCAGATTTGTGGAGAATCTAAAAAAGGTCAGCATCAATATTCCACTGATCGAAGCACTGAAGGAAATCCCGGGGTACATGAAATACCTCCGGAAACTGATGAGTGGAAAAAAGCAGTTCTTGGAGAACGAGACGGTGAAGATCCACGAGCAGTGCAGCCTGCTACTTCAAAAGCAGGTGCCCATCAAGAGAAGCGATCCTGGATGCTTCTCTATTTCGGTTGAGATTGGGGGACGCACGTTCATCGAGAGAGTACTTTGCGATACTGGGGCCAGTATCAACCTGATGTCGTACTCCATCTACAAACGTCTCAACATCGGAGAGATGAGGCCCACGACGATCACCCTGCAGATGGCAGACCGGTCTGTGTCCCGCCCGAAAGGTATACTAGAGGATGTGCTCATTCACGTGGGCCATCTCATTTTTCCTGCAAATTTCGTGGTGCACGATATGAAGTAGGACGAGAATATGCCCATGATCTTGGGGCGTGAGTTTCTCGACACTAGCGCTGCTCTCATTGACTGTCGAGGCGGCGAGATCACACTCCGAGCAAATGACGAGAGGATCACCTTTGTGATTGACAAGAACAAGAAGAAGGCGGAGTGCAATCGAATCTCCACTACTGAAGAAGAGGATGAGTCCGAAGAAGATGAAGCAGCTGCCATTGAGTGGGAGCGAGGAAACGATAGGGTAGCAGTGTCAACTATTCCACCTTTTTCTGAGCTCACCACCATTATCAAAGACCGGAAAGTCTACATGGTGGATACCAAAGGTCGGCGAGTCTGGACCCGACCTCCTTGGCAGTGATTTGAGGTATCGTCGAGTTGTGACATAAAATCAAGCACTTGTTGGGAGGTAACCCAACATTTTCCGTATTTTCTTTTCAATTTTCATTTTTTTTATTTATTCCGAACTTCTGCTTTTTTTTATAGTTGTTTTGCAGTATTGAAAAAAAAAATTGGAATTCGACTCGACGTCGATCGACGCCGAGCAGCCGGCCGATTGGAAACACTTGACCCAAGGAGAGGGTCGCAAGAAGGCTTCACGTCAATCGACGCGAAGTGCCAGCAGTAATTATTCCACGCCGCGCAATGTTCGAAGACTCCGGGGGATAAAAAATTGATGTCTGAGATCAACTACCAGGTATTGTTCCTTCTTTTGTCTGATTTTCAAACTTATTCCACTCTTCGAGTTGGAAATAAGTTTGGGGGGATGTGGACAAGAGATGGAACATTCTATCTTTTATTTATTCTGCTTTCCGTATTTAAATTATGCCTTAATTTTTAAGTTTATTCTATTTTGTGGGGAAAATTTTTGAGTTTTGAAATAACCCGAATGAGATTGTGAGAGTTGAATCGATTGAGGGTTGAGTTGAATTGATTGTGATTGTGGTTAGATGCCTATGAATGTAGAATACCGCATGATAGGATTGATTTGATACTTATGCTTGCATGCTGATTGAGCTGATTTGAAATTGACTGCGGAAGAAAATTTTTGAACCCTTGTGTGAGAATTTGAGCCTTTTATTTGTTTGATGTGAGATTCACATGTGTGTTTTTATTTCTCTAGAACTTGCCTATTTTCTGTGTTGAGACTGCATAGTGTGCACAAGTTTAGGAAATGATCTTAGGCCATCTTTGATAGCCCAATTCCCTAAACACTGTCCCTTCACAAATAATTTTCCCTAGTTAGCCACTTTTGAGCCTATACAAAATTTTTCTTTCCTTGTCTATGAGATTAAGAAGAAGTATTGGTTTCGCTCATGTCTTGAGTTGTGGTATATGGGGTGGAATGATTGTGATATGGAGATAAGAAAATATAAATTAGTGGTGAAAAGATGTGTGAAAAAGAAGCTCAAAGAAATAATTAGAATTCTCATAAGCTCTCTGAAAAGAAAAGAATACAAAATTATGTAAAGAGCATAAGAGATTCAAAATGAGCTAGAAAAAAAAAAGGTTGTGTATTTGTTGATATATTTGAGGAGATGAGGTGGATGATGAATAGAAGGTGGTTTGGATTGATTGAGGAAGTACAACTTGATTGATTTTAGTCACTTGGCCATATTTCCCTACCTTTCACAAAAGCCTACATTACAACCTTATGAAAGTCCTTTTTGATTCTAGACTTGTGTGCACATTCTAGCAGTGGAAATATTAGAAAATTTGCAAGCCTATGGTAGAAATTTCTTCATACATGTTTTTTGAGTGCTTTCATCTATATTTTAAACACTTGAGAGTTGAGCGATACACTTCCCATGAGTTCTTCCGTTGTTGATGAATTTTCTGTCTCTTTCAAATTGCTTGTGTGTAGTGGATTTTTGATTCTTGACTGTGATGAATCTTGTAAGGCATTGCACTTTAATCGCATGATCTTTAGATTTCTTTCTTACCTATTGATTGAGGACAATCAAACGTTCAAGTTTGGGGGGTTTGATAAGCTCATTATTTTACTCACTTATCTATATTATTTTCTACTATTTTACGTAGTTTTATTGAGTTTATATATATATATATATATTATCTGCATGAGTCTATATTAGGTGGTATTATGCGCGTTTTGGTGTTTTTGTAGAGTTTTAGGCCTAAATTCACGAGAAATCCGTTCCGGAAGCAGTGACGTGTAAGAGTAGCAGTGACGATTTCGTCCACAAGAGGAATTCGAGCTATTGGCACATGGAAATGGATGATGCTTTGAGTTAGCTATCCAACGCAACTGGAATCGGGTCAATCGGAGTTCGGGAGAGAAAGTTATGGCCAAAACCGTGAGACCGCGTAGAAGGGGCGAGAAGCCGAGTCGACAGACGCCAAGTGGCGTCGATCGACGAAGATCAAGAACTCCCGTCGATCGATGGGGATCAGCGTCGATCGACGCGAGGTTCTCTGCTGGAGCGAAAATCTGATTAAATTCGGATTTATTCATATCTTTAGCCCTAGATTTGATAGGATACACATCCACCACTATAAATACCTATGTAAATTCGATTTTTCAGTACCAATTACTAGATGCAATCATATTTTTAGAGTTTTTAGAGTTTGGAGACTTGGGAAACACGAAACCCTTTATTTTTATTGTAAATTCTTTATGTTTATGCAATTTAATATGTTTTATTTTGGATTTCTATCTGCGGTGAGTGGCTAGAAACCCTAGCGGGTTCTAGGGTTGATATTATTATGGATGCATGTTAGGATTAATTAATTAGGTTCATGATTCCTGTGTTTATTTTCTAATTCTATATTAATTCAAGGACCGAGAGGTGACGATTAATTTAGATGTCTAGTTATTGATAGAAGGACCGAGAGGTGAATATTGATAGTGGGAATAGGAATACATGATACAATCTACACTATCCAAACAGATATACTAGATGTAGGAATTGAACTGATTTGCTTATCGGATTGACTAGTTTGGTGTACTTTGAGACCGAGCGGAGATGAGTCACTAATTAGTAATCTAGGTTATATTTGCCAGACAAGGAGATATAACATCATTGCAGTATTCCACCTGTTAAATTAATTGATTCCTACATGTTATCCATAATAAGAGTTCTTCCCTAGAATCTGTGTTCTTTAATTTGCTTTCCAAAACTCCTTTAATTTTCTGCATTGTTTTCTTTACTTTTATAAAACCCTGATTTTGGATCTCTCAAACAATGAATCTTAGGATCATAGCTAGTATATAGGATAGTTTCCCCACACAATTCCCCTGGATCGATAACCTTAGGGTTTATAAATTTATTTGCCGCTGTTATTATAATTAATCTGTTAGAAATAGCAGTGATCAGCTGCCAACTTCAAATCATTCTCTGCCACTTTCTTTGATGCGATCAAAGAGGGGGAAGAACAGAGGATTGCTGAGCAAACAAGGTTGAAAGAAGAAGAAGCTGAGCTCGCAAGACAGGAAGAAGAGCGGAAACTCAAAATGGAGGAACTAAAGAGGAAAGAGATGGAAATCAAGATGGAACAGCTGGAGAAAAGATTGGAGAGAGAAGAAAAGGAGAGGGAGGCTCGCCAAGCACGTCTTGACAAATTTATGGCGCTGGCTATGAACAAACTAGATTCAATTGACAAATCAAAGCCTGCTCCTGATGCATAAAGATAAGATCTCTCTCTAGCCTTATTTTTTGTTTCTGATCGATTTCATTGTAACCTGTTATTTCTCAATCATATATGAAATCATCAGATTCGCGACAAAATCTCATTGTCCACTTCTGATTTCTCGTGTGTGTGCCTTAGTTGATATAAACTTTTCGTGTATTTAACAAATTTGAATGTGGATGTTGTGTTTTTGTTGGTTGCTGATTGGTTGGTAAATGTCTGCTAATCTTATGGGTGCCAGGATTTCTAGCATATTACCTTTGCAGCATTTACTCGTGTATTTAAGCGAGAATATTTCCCAGCATATTTTGAGGGGGAATTTTTCTTTTAAAACCAATCATTTTGCTAAGAATTTTAAGTTGATAAAATTCTGAGATAATTTGTCTAGCAAAAATTGTAAAACCCAAAATTTGTTTAACTTAGTCTCAAAAATCGATAGTAGGCTTTGATCGCACCAAAAGGGGGAAATTGTTGGGAATTATTTTGTAATTCTCTCCTTAGGATCATATTATAAAATGTTTTGTTGGATCAAACTGTCGTGCCCCCAAACCGGGCCTATGCGACAGTCCCACGTGCGACACAATGCACGCTAAGGGAAGTTGTGGTTTTAAGAAGAAATATTTATTCATGCGGGAGCAAGTAAAGAATCGATCGAAAAATGAAATAAGATAATGAGGTTTAAATAAATAGTTTGCAGCGGAGATTAGAATCAATTAAATAGTCACAAGCATGATGAGGCAATAAGTTAACATATGCTTGAAAGGAAAAGCGATAATAGTTCGCAGCGGAAAATGGAGTCAAATAATTTATAGAAGCATGATGGAACTATATTTTAAGTCATGCTTGAAAGAATGCAAAAGGAGCATATTTCAATTTAGAATGCAAGTATAAATGAGACTATGTATGAAGACATAGCTCGTCACTTCGATACCATAACGAACGAATTAAATCATGCTAGGAGAACAAGAACAATTAGCATGCTTTTGGCAAGAATGAACCATAGGAGTAATAAGAGGTTTCATGAACTAGCATTGAATCAATCAAACCTTCAAGGATTCGAATCATATCAAGATTTAAAGGAAATGCGAATCAATCATCCAAGTATTTGAGAGCTTAGTACAAAATGAGATTTAGGAAGTTTAGATCGTAAATCCAAGTAGTCATAGGGGTGCAATACATGCCATTCAAAAGATGTAATCAAAAGCAAAATGGATTCGAAATGTAGTACAAACCGAACAATTAATACAATTAAGAATCATTTCGGTTTTCTCCTTCGATCCCCTCCTCATAACGTCACCTTCACCTTCATCAATCGGTACCTACATGCAGAGAAAACGCACATAGGGGCTAAGTACACGAATGTACCCAGTGGTCACGGTGTCCCGAAAACAAATACATATATATATCATGAAAACACCGCACACTCATGCATAATACAAGTTTTTATTGAAAGCCTCATGTATATGCATAAAACATTTTCCTCACTTGGGAGCTCCCACTCAATTTAGGCACCACATAATCATCTTCCCAACATATCAACATTTCATATATATAACATGATCACATAATCACAAGGGGTAAGATAGGAGTGGCCACTCGCTATCTACCCGGTAAGGTTTAATCACCCTTACCCAACCGGTAGTCTTATTACTATCCGGGCTAATGCATTAGGCTTACAATACCACGAGGGTAGCCACTTCCCCGATCCAACACATCTCCAAACATATCATTCATCCACCAATTCATATCATCATAATAATCATACGGTGCCAAAACAATTTTGCGGTGTAACGTGCCTTTAAAACAAAAGAATCATTTTTGGAGAAAACATTTGACAAAACCATTTGATAGGATAAAGTAGTGCCCACCTCAAATGATTCGATGGATCCAATTACTTAGTTCCGCTAGTTGATGCTTCCTTCTTGGAGATTAAAGTACCTAATTAAAGTTTGAATAAATTACTACAATGTCTTTGACTTAAAATAATTATCTAAGTTCTTAAATAAATCTAATTCAATTTATTACCCAATTACAATTTATGTAATTCGAAATTGTAAGGAACAAGATTCAAAGACTCCTAAGCTTTATCTTATTAAATTATTAAGCTAGTTAAAAAGTTCATACCAAATTGCTATATTAGTTATTAATTAAGGATAATGGATTTAGTGATCTAGTTAACAACTTGTTTTTAACTTATTGCAATTATTTTTAATTAACTAAGTGAACCAATTATGCATTTAGGCCGGAGAATATTTTAGTGAAATCTGAAAATTAATCAAATTATTCTAAGTCCAAAAATATGAGTTATTACCTAGTTAACTAGTCCATTCCAAGATAACAACCAAAATGATCTAGATATCTAATGAGGCTGATTTTAACTTTATAAAAACAAGGTTTTAAAGTGCACGTGCTCGAAGTGACGGTTCGTTAAAACGAATTTTCATTTAAAAATGGTGAAGCCTAACATAAGCAATTTCCTAATTAAGTTTCAGCATTTTCAGATTTCAGGAGTCAACTTCCCGAATTTTTAATAATTAATCCACTAAGTGAAATGACTTGATTTTTATACATATTACTAATTAACATGTCTAGAGTTCATTTTATAAAAATCAGATTTTTCCAAAGTGCAGAAATATGTTTTTAAGGCCGTGTAATTTAAACAGCCAGAATCTGCCACACATTATTAAAATGCTTCAAACTCGAGTTTTACAACTCCGATTCATGAAATTCCAAATTCCACAGATTCCTAACTCGTTCTATTTTATACAGTTCTAAAATCAACGCAATCCAACCATCACAGAATCATCCGTACTCATTTTAATCTCTATCCGAAACAGGGCATGCTCTCAAATTTTATCAACACATGATTTTTCAACATGCATGCCATTATCTCATCTCCAAGCTTCATATATGTCATATTCAGATCCATCTAAGTTTGAATATCAACTTTAAACATGAAAGGTCATGATTCTCAAGCTTGATCTAACATGCAATCATATATATGTGTTCTTTGCTCATTAATATGCAACATATATCAAGCTTAGGCCTAGGCATGCTCATCTAATCCATTTCCCTTAAAATCTTATTTGTGACCTCTTGATCCTACATGCAATCACATAATCATAACAAGGAGGTCATAGGGAGTGTAGAAATCATCTACTTGAAGGGAGAAAATCGCCACAATAGTTCTTTCAAATTTTCGAGTTGCTTCCAACGTCTTCTAGCTTAGATCTTTGCATATTCTTGCTCCTCTCTTCGTGGGGATTACGTTTCTCCTACTTGAAGCTTGGTTCCACTTCGTGCTTGAGATCAATGTGCTCCGATCATAGGGCTTCTTACGTCATTGCGTAGAGGAGGTTGAGGAGATAAGCTTTATGTAAAAATGGAGGCTCAAAAGGTGGGGGAAGGGTTGGATATGGAAGCTTCAAAGGGGCTGTTTTAATGGAGGTTTCAATGGAGTAGAGAGAGAAAGTGGTGCAGGGAAATATTGGGGAAGAAGGGTGGAAATGATGGGATGAAATTCAAGAAAGAGATAAATGAATTTTCAGCAATTATGGGGGGTGTGTATGTCGATTTTGGTGAGGGAAATATGAGAGGGTGGAGTATAAAAATAGTGTTGCATGCTTTGATTGATAGTGTGTAATGATCACACCTTTGTTTCCCTTAATTGCCCTTCAATAATTTAAATCTCCTTTGTAACCATTTGCCCTTGTGGGTAATTAGCCAAAGTAGGGGCTAGAGCAATCATTCTCTACATGACTAATTGAAATAGAATAACCCATGATCTATAATTAAATTTTTTTCCTATGGTCTTGCATTCCGATAATTAAATAAATAATACGACGATTTTTCTTTCTTCGAACTCTTGCTTTGGCATTTCGAATCGTCTCAATCGGACGTCGTATGAATATTTGGGTATAAAATAATAATATGGGTCTTCCCATATTTAATTAAATTCTCATCTTTAAAATAATAATAATATGGCTAATAAAATCAATAAGTAGGGAATTAATTATTCCAACAACTCGATCATATGTCCATCGGCTCGCGATTAAAAATCGATCATCATATTGTGTATATATATATATGAGCATCGAAATTATTGGGCATCCCATTTAATGGAATTTAAATTCCGGAATTCGCCTCGGAGGTAATATCGATATAATATAAATATTTTCCGGACTAAAATTCTCATCTCGATAATTAATTCGATAACTACGAATTAAATAAGGAAATATACATGGACTTGCTAAATTAATTAGTTGGGCTATTTTATTTATTCTCGTGTGGGCTCCTATTTAATTTGGCCCAACACATTAAATAAATAGTGTCCTCTTAGCCCAATCCTCCAATTAAATAAAATGACTGGGCTTATATAATTAACCCGGCCCAATCGCGCCACTATGATAATAATAGATAGTACCGAGTTGAATAAATTATTCCGATCGTCCTCCGTGAGTTATTTATCGAATTACACTATTTGTCCTCGTGGCTATAATTCGGATGTCGTAGAGAAGTCGCTTGATAATATTAATAATATAAAGGTTGTAGCGACATTTGCTTCGTAAATTATTAAATAAAGGGTTGGAAAAATATGGGGCGTTACACAAACCTTAGTAGTTGGTCGATCAATTGCTGAATTCTGGCATAGTCTAGCAACTCTCTTGTAATGTTCTGTATAGGTTAAGTATTGAGTTGTAATAAATTAGATTACTAGAAATATCCCTAGCAGATGAAGAAGATTTCTAAAGGAGTTAGCAGTCAAGTTCGAAGAAGGAGATTGCTAAGACATTGGCAATCGAATAACAAAAGAAGAGACTGCTAAGGATCTCTACTTAGCAGTCGGAAACAAAGAAGGATAGCAGAATGCTAGAAGAAGTTAGCATTTGCTAAAAGTCAAGTGGTAGCAGAATGCTAAGGAGTCAGCATTCGCTAGCATGTAACAGATTGCTAAAGGAGTTAGCAATCCGGAATCAAAGGAATCAAGTGCTAAACATAGGCAACTGCTGAGAAGTCAGCAGTCTGATACATGGTTTAGCAAATTGCTAGGAAGGCTTAGCAGATCGTTCTGAAAAGGCTTAGCAAGGCAAGATAGCTAACAACGGCTGCTACACTACCATTCTGACAGACGTACACGCAAAGGACAAAAGCTTTCCCGAAGTAGTTTGGAAAGTACTGTACGACGCCGGAAAGGTGGAAAAAGCAAGTAACCTCTCTCAGACAAAGAGCCGTTGTGTCTAACAGATCTAGAGATTCAAAGTTTGAATCTCCAGATATAAAAGAGAAGTCCAACAGAGAGAGACAACTACTGCTTCCATTACTTACGGGCTAAGGAAACTCAACTACATCTGAAAAGGCATTTTACAGCGATATTCCTTTGACAAACTAAAAGTAAGAAAGTAGTCTGTTGAGAGTTCGCATCTGAAAAGCATTCAAAGCTCTCAACCACCGAAATGTCTCCATTGAATATCTGACACTTCATTGAAGAGATTCCTTGACTTCGGTTGAGAATCTACAATCATTGGGATACCTTTCTAACTTGGAAACATCCAGCAGTCACATCTCTGAAAAGAGATTGACTAGGACGGGCATTAGCCAAATTCAAAGGAAAGTTCGGAAGGAACTCTAAAGCTTCCAAGAGCTGTAAAGGCGAGTTTTACGAGGGTGTGCCCTTGACTCAGCCAGAACTGCACCTAAAAAGAAGCAGGATAACAGAGGATAGTTGTGCAGGAGCTGGTTCGAAAGTTCACCGCCTGTTGCATGTGTTGGCGAATCCTTGTGTTCTGGTATCTTTTTAGTGAATTCTTAGCATTTGGGCTAAGGAGTGGATGTAGATCTATTGGATCGAACCACTATAAACTTTGTGTCATTTACTGTTTTATTGTTTCCTGTTTAGATTTGAAGCCTAGCAACATCAAAGTGCTAGTGTATATCTTGAAACAATCTAACACATACTCGAATATAAAGCTAAACGTTTAAAGAAGATTAAGTGCAATATAAGATTTAAGAACTTCCGCTGCATTTCGTGTTTCTGTTTAATCACGACGAATCTGGTAAATCGGGACCAACTGTAGAGTGGTGTCGACTACTGGAACTACAACCTGAATTGTTGATCCCTAGAATGGACCAGTTCATCTCTTTTTCTGTCCCTGTCCCTCAGCATCTCCCAACTTCCTCTTCCTCTGTTGGGGACTCTTCTTCGTTCGCTTTTTCTTCGCAACAGGCTTCATGGAGGGATCCAGCTGAGTGATATCATGTAAGCTTTCATATTCCTTAAACAGAGCATCATGTTCTGCTTGCCTTCTCTCAGCTTCAATTTCCTCAGCAGTCAGAGGAATTGTTGTCTGCAGTACCATGTCACCTTGATAAGGGTCTTCTTCATCAGACATTGGATCGTCGGGGTCAACATTACTCTTGCCTTTGGGAATGATAGGCCTATTGAAATCCTTTGGTGATTGTTGTTTTCTTGTCCGTGATATATAGTCAGTGGGTATCAAATCTTCTCCATGGCAACGCTTGTCCTTGGGGATGATCCCTTTAAGAAAATGACTTATCTTGATTCCAAAAAACAATTGTATTTAATTTAATTGTATTTAATTTCCTCTTCCGATTCCAAAGAAAATGACATTTAATTGTATTATAATCCCACAAATCGAATCTTCTTTGTGAGACAGAAAACAATTGTATTTAATTTCCTCTTCTTATTACAAACCTTCACATCTCGGTCCCTCAATTGATAACTACAAATCTAGATTCAAATTCATCTCTCGATCATTCTTTAAACCTAGATTTGATTAATTAAACTCAGGAAATTAAACAATGCTATTGATTTGAATCATTCATGCATGCATCAGAAAAGATTATCAAAAATCCTAGAATTTGCTAGGGTTTCTAGCCACTTAACATGGATAGAAAAAAAGCAAACATTTTATTGAAGTTCATAATTACCTACCATAGAAAGAAAGCAAGCGCAAATATGTAAACACCAAAATTCAAAAAGTAAAAGTAGTTATCAATCGGTTGTCATATCGTTCACTTTGACGTCAACTCTTGTCAACTCTACGTCATCTTTATGGTAACTCATAATAATTTATCGATCTACGAAATTTATCAATCTATATTTTCCCGATACAAAAATACTAGGTTGTGTAGACTTTCATCGATTCTCGATTAAATTAGAATTCGCACTATAAATAATTAAATTCTTTCATTGAAAATATATAAATAATGGTGAGTAATGCTCAATTAATAAATTCCAACATATCAATAATGAAAAGTCTAAATTAAATTCTGATAACAAAATATTGTTTCCGAAATTTCAATAATTTCATTAAAATTCGCACACGGTGTTACATTATACATTTTAAAGATCCACATTACTTTGTTTACAAGTAACATACTAATTTAACATAACAAACAATTTAGATTCCCATTCTGGTTAATAAAATCAATTGGTATCAATAAACTTAAATGCATCAACACGATTAAGATAAATAAAGATATTTTTAAAAAAAATAAAGTTTAAAAGAAAAGAAGAGAATATCCAACATCAACTTCATCTTAATTATTATAGTGTGGTGATTTAGATGTAAAACCAAATATTAAAAAATAACTTACTGTAACTTATTAAAAAAATATCTATATTTTGGTACACAAAATCTTTTCTTATTAGAGAAATTAGACATTATTTTTTCGTAATGTAATATTAATGAAGGTTTGTTGAGATACAATGCATCAAATTTACTTTATAATGAATAACAATTGAGATAAAATGAATAATAGTTAAAATAAAATATTGTAAGTACAATAATATCGAATTTACATTATAATGAAAAATAATAGAGATAAAATGAAGAATAGTTAAGACAAAATGTATGTTACGTGATAAGATCAAATATACTTTATAATGAATAACAATTGAGATAAAATGAAGAATACCGAAGATAAAATGAATGTTACGTAAATGAAATAACATCAAAGTTACGAATTTGCCCTTTAATGAACAAAAACAGAGATAAAATGCCACATTTTTTTCTGTCAATCTGGATCATTGATTCTGATTGTGTTAAATCAATGATCATGATTTATTCCCATTTCTCATGTTTAGGTTCATTCTCACCAAATCAGCCCCCTATAGATATATTTATATATATATATATACATATATATATAATCAGCCCCCTATAGATATATTTATATATATATATACATATACATATATATATATATATATAGTGATGAGATCAGATGAGAAAAATCTCCCTGTAAAAAAAAAGAATGAATCTGATCCGTTAGATTTAATTAGATTAATGGTTGATATACAATCTAAGCAACAACTAAAACAAAATGAAGCAACATATCAATCAAGCAACAACTAAAACACAATCAAACAACATATTAATGTTGTTTGATTGTGTTTTAGTTGTCGCTTGATTGTATATCAACCATTGATTTAATTAGATCTAATAGATAAGATTCATTCTTTTTTTCTTACGGGATGATTTTTTCTCACATGATCTCATCTCTATATATACATTATTGGGGTATGATAAAAATCAGTTCATTTAGAGGCCCAAAGTGTGGCCCAATGCCACTTTGGCAAGCCGAGTAGCAAGCCATCCCAGGAGGAAACAGTCCGATAGAAAAAGTAGCATGATGCATAATAGCCCGCAGGAAGAAGTCCAACTAAAGCAGTCTGATTTGGATAAAAGCAGTTCGATAGGCCGAACTAGGGTACCCGATGGTTATTAAGTAGTCATCCAAAGGTCAAGAGAATCGTTGTGCAATGGGGGGATAAGCTCACGAGATTCTCAAAAGAAGTTGGAGGCGATCAATGCAACGACTCTAATAAACCCGGAGTTCGTTGCCCAACGGACCGCGCTAAATTCCAAGTAACCCTAAAAAATTTGGACCCGTATATATAACCCTTTTTAAACCTATTTTTGTCATTAAACCCTGCGCATTAGACTTCTAGCCATAGTTTTCTCTTCTTAATCTTATCAAGAACTTTATACGCTTGTTCATCGAGCTCCACATTGACAGGCTACCAATTTGATTAATGTTAAATATTTCAGTTAAATCGATTGTTTAGTTTGTGTCGTACTTCAATTCGTCTAATATTTTTAGCATTATTTTACCATTTTCTGTATTACTTGAATCCATTATTCCCGGGGCCCTATATCCATACGAATCGGACCTTAACAATTTGGCGCCCACCGTGGGTCCCTAGGAACGATATTGCACTAACCTACCTTGCAGGAAATGGCAAACGAAGGAAACACCACCAACGTGATCGAAGTCAACACCGGAATGACTGGCCAGCCGCCAGGTGCAGGTCGAGGAACTCACCCAAGCACATGATGAGGAGCTCTCGTAAGAGCCAGACGAGAACATCAGCCTGCAGGCGGACGCAAAGCTGCACAAGCACTAAATGCCGATGGAATGGTAGACGACCTTCTTCGAGCTACATCGTTAACTAAGAACTTTTTCGGAGGTAACCCAACCTTTACTTGCTTTATTTCAATTCCCTTAGAATTTTTAAATTTCTATTTGTTTTTGAAAAAAAATAAAAAAAATCGAGGATGATCTTTGTATCGATCGACATGCCTGATGTCGATCGGCACAGAGGTGTCAACAGAGGCCCACTTTGACGTGAAAGAGGGGTCGACAAGAACGCTCTGTGTCGATTGACATGCCACCCGTCGATCGACACATAGTGCTAGCAGCCACAAAGTCTATGTCGAGCAATTCTGAATCCTCCGACGGATAAAAGTTTATGTCTGAGATCAACTATCAGGTAAAGTTCCTATTCTTGTCTGATTTTCAAAGTTTTTCTACTCTCTGAGTTTGAAATATGTTTGGGGGATGTGGACAAGAATTTTAACTTTGTATCCTTTTATTTATTCTGTTTTATTTCATTTAAATTTATGCTTAGAAGAAAAAAAAAAAGGGTATAGTGTGGGGAGAACTATTGAGTTTTGAACCAATTTAAATTGAGTGTGAGTTTGAAATCGATTGATTATAAGTTTGAATTGATTTTGATAGTGGTTAATTGCCTATGAATGTAGAATACCTCGTGATAAGATTGAATTGAAACTTACACTTGCATGATGTTTCAGTTTATTGAAATTGACTGTGGAAAAAAATTTGAACCCAAGTGAGATTTTGAGCCTTAAATTTCATTTGATGTGAGATTCACATGTATGTTTTTATTTCTCTAGAACTTGCTTATTTTCTGTTTCGAGACTGCATAGTGTGTACAAAGCTAGAAAATGATTTTAGGCCATCTTTGTTAGCCAATTTATCCCAAACATTGTCCCTCACAATATGTTATCCCTAGTAAGCCCTTTTGAGCCTTATTTCATTTTTTTTATCTTGTCAATGAGATTTACATGAGATAGGTGAAATGTATCTTGTCTATGAGATTTGGGAAGTTGGTGTGCAAAAGAAAGAAAAGCTCTTAGGAAAAAAATAGAAAAAAATAGATGCTCTTATAAGCTCAAGAAAAATAAATTGTTATCAATAAGAGCATAAAATGGTGCAAATGGAAAAAAAAAAAAAAAAGAAAAAAAAGAGAGAGTTGTTGTAAGTTGTATTGTAAAATTTGAGGAAGAGTGGATGATGATAGATAGTAATTTTGATATGTTGAGAGTCGCGAACTCAATGTTTTCTTTTTAGTCACTTGGCCATATTTCCCAACCTTTCACAAAAAACCTATGTTACAACCAAATGAAGAGTCTTTTCTGATTCTAGACTTGTGTGCACTTTCGAGCAGTGGAGATTTTAGAAATTTTGCAAGCCTATGGTAGAAATTTCTTCATACATGTTGTGAGTGCTTTCATTGAAAACCCAAACACTCGTGTGATGAGCAAAACACTTTCTTGTGAGTCTTCCAGGGTTGGTGGATATCTTATCTCTTTCAAATTGATTGTGTAATGTGGATTTTTTATTCCTGAATATGATGGATCTTGTGAGGCAATGCACTTTTAACCACATGAGATTCCTATTCTTTCTTTTCTATTGATTGAGGACAATCAAGCATTTATGTTTGGTGGTTTGATAAGCTCGTATTTACACTCACTTATCCATATTTTCTCCATTGTTTTAGTGCATTTAGGATTAGTTATTAGTTATTTTCTTGCATGAGTATATTATAGAGGATATTATGCTTGTGATGGTGAGTTTTTGTAGGTTTTGAGGCTAAAAAGTGGTCAAGTGGTGAAAAGAGCTGGAATGACAAAGTTGTTGTTTTGGTCGACACACGGGATCTCGACCGACGTGGAAGACAAGCCAAAACCCGAGCAAAACCCTCCATGTCAATTGACGTGGTACATGTCGATCGACATGGAGGGTCCATGTCGACCAGAGGTAGGATCGAGAAGAGGCTTGAAATAAAGGCGCCATGTCGATCGACATGGACGACAAATGGCAATCAAAATTGAAGGCAAAAGGGGGATCGACACATGAAGGCCATGTCGATCGACATGCTTGATATCGATCGATACCAAAGCTCGATAAGGCAAATTCGCCTAGTTTGGAAGATTTTGATATTTTAGCCCAATACCTTGTTGAGATTTATTTTCTTCTCTATAAATATCACTCATTAGGGCTCGAAAATTATGCATTATTGTTAGTGAATTCAGACTTTAATTTTATTTGGCATTAGATTTTTTCAAGACATCAAGCTTCCTATTTTCCTTGTAAGTTGATTTATGAATTTGAATAATATGTTTGCTTTTATTCAATCCATGTTTAGTAGCTAGAAACCCTAACAAGTTCTAGGGCTTTGATAATCATCTTAATGCATGTTTAAAACATTCAACTCGATAACATGGTTTAATTCCTGGTTTTAATTTAATCGAATCTAAAATTAATGAAGGATCGAGAGTTGAAATCAATCTATATTTTTAGTTATTAATTGAAGGCCCAAAAGGTGAAAATTGGTTATAGGAAGAGGGAATTGGATGCATTTTTTTTTCTTAAAAGGAAGATTAAGTTGTAGGTTTGAATTAGACAATTATCGAGATTGATTAATGTTGTGCTCTTAAGACCGAGAGACGATAGTCACACATTAGTAATCTTTGTTTAAATTGTCAAACAAGCAATTTAATTCATTTGAATCTAATTTTACCCCATTGCAGAGTTGAAAAATTTGTATGTTGATAGTTTGATTATCTGCCCTGGTATATGTCTCATTAATTCAAAACGCTTTAACTTCTGTTTTGAAATCTTTCAATTCCAAAACCAAACCCTGATTTCAAGTTGTTCAAAAAATCATAATTTAGAAACTATAGCTAGTACATGAAATAGTCTCGTTGTACAGTCTGTGTGGGTTCGACAGCCTTTTGGGTTTTACAAATTTATTTGACCACTATATTATAATTTATCTGTAATTTTACAGTGGATCAGCTTCCTCCTCTTCCCAGGCCTTCTTCTTATCTTCAAGAGCCCTAGCCACCTGATCCAGCGTCACCTTATGGTGGGTCATGCTTTGGGGGAGTTCTAGTTAGCCGTTGTGTTTGAGGAGGGTGGAGGCGGACACTTTTCGACCTTGTTGCACCAGCCGCCACTCACGGTCCCCCATGGTCATATTGTAGGCGTGCGGTCTACACGTGTCTATTTGGCGTCGGTGAGCACTTAGCAATCCCTCCCTGCGAGGAAAATGAAGCGAAGTTAGTACTAAAACCAGTTCGAAATAAATCCAGCGAGGTCGTTGACCCACTAATTGGCATCCTGTCGTGTCGGAGGAACTTGGGGTGCTCCAGGTCAAGCTTCAGGAAGAAGAATGTGTTCCACCACCCTGGGGAGTTCGACTTTGATTTCTTAATCAACATCGACCTTCCTGAAGCCAGCCGGGTAAAGTAGTAGTAGTGCTTGTCCGCATACTGGTTGAGCCGGTACATGTTGTGCCACTCCCTCACGGTCGGGAGGCCCAGCCCCAAGTCCATCCACACAAGAAACACCCCGACGAGGTAGCACCAGCCAAGTTGGAAGGGAGGAGATTGTACGAAGTGAGCTCCTCGCTGAAGAAGGGATGCACCGGCAGCCCGACTCCATTCTGTATTGTCGCTATATAAAAAGCCACAAATTTGCACAACAGGTTGAAGCACCTTTGGTTGGGCCTAGGGATTATGTAGCGAATGTTGTGATAGGGGACCGAGTCCACCAACGCCTTCATTGTGTCACGGGTAACCCCTGAGATGGAACCCAAAACCCGGTGGGTGCACCAGTCATCCGATAGTACAAAGTCGTTGGCCACCTCAGGCTCCAAGACAACCACATCAACCTCACGGCCGGCACCACTGGTCTCTCCTTCGCCCATGGTCCTATCAAGCCCACGGATCACCTCCGAGAGCATCTTGTCATCAGATGAATCAGAGTTAGACTTCTCTTCAGGTTGTTTCTCCTTCCCGCTCGCACCTTGCCTCTCCAACCCTTGAAAAAGTAAACTCCAGTCAAGGCTGGTGAAATCATCCGCTATAGGACCCCTTAGAGGAGAAGGGGTGAACGGTGGCATCGGGTTGAACTCTTTCAACCCAGAGCTCTCACGAATTTGGGAATCGAAAGCGGTGGAACACATTTTCAAAAATGAAAATAGGGAAATCTCGAAATAAAAGAAACCTAAGAAAGAAAAAGAAGAGGGAGGAGAGCCTCGATCAGCCCAAATCCATCCCACGCACACAAAACCACGAACCCTAGGTCTCTCCCCCAGGACCACGAACAAGTCAAAAACCAAAGAAAAGAGAATGGAGGGAGAAAGAAGAACTACCTTTTGAGGAGGAGAACGAGCAGCGAGGCAGCACAAGACAGTCACCGGAAACAATGGTGGAATGGAAATAAAGCATTCGTCGGAAATCGCAGAGAAATAGAGAGAAAGAAAGAGAGAGATGATGCTTTAGAAAAATTACGGATCAAATCAAAGAACCGATGGTTATTTACTCGCGCCTATCCAACTGCTCAAAATTGCCCTCGATTTTGATGGTTATTACATAATTGGCATACAGTTTAGGCGGCAAAATTCAAAAGTAGTTTGATATATTGAACTCCCAGACAAAAACTAGTTTGCTCCTTCGAACTATTAAAGACCCCACTAGGGTTGTGGGAGCTCCATCCCAACAACGCGGTATCTCGACGAGTACCCCTAACACTACAAAGAGGTCGTGGCATACACCACATTCACAAAAAAACCCCTAAAACATGAGCTAAAGCAGTTTGCAGGGGCTAACCAGATGGCCAAATTAAAATGGGACAAAACCCGAACTGTCCCCCCACAATACCGTTGTTTTGTTCCCACGGTCACGGCACTCGCAGTAGCTTCCCGGGGCTACGCGAGCAAGAAGGACCACCCATAGAGGAACTGATCCCCCCAGTCGAGGAGGTGTCCACGGGCACTCCATAAATAATATCGGACTCCCATTTCAAAGGAGTCCGATGGGCCAACATTTGGGAAAATGATCCACCTACAAAAGGCAACAACACAATATGAAACGCTATAAATTATTCGACTCAACGGGCTCCCCAAAGACTCCCCCGCTGAGCTGAAGTGGCTATTGTTCGGGTATGATAAAAATCAACTCATTTAGAGGCCCAAAGTGTGGCCGAACGCCACTTTGGCTGGCTGAGTAGCACTCCAGCCCATGAGGAAGTAGTCCAATAGAAAAAGCAGCCCGATGGATAATAGCCCGCAGGAAATAGTACGACTAAAGCAGTCTGTAACACCCCAAAATTTATATTTAATTATGGGCTTATTTTTTGGGCATTTTTCATAAATTAAATTTTTTATTGGGTTATTGGGAATATTAAGGGCTTATTATTTTTATTATTGGGCCTTTTGGCCATAAGTCCGGTAAGCTACGAACTTAATTATATGCTCAATTATAGCTGAATCGAGATGAACAAATATTCTAGATTATTATATTGATCGATACGAGTCTATAAAATTTTACTTTACGTAATTGGGAATAGGTTTGGCTATATTACAAGTTATTTTTATAATTTACAAAAAATAAAATAAATTAAGTAGTTATTATTATTATTATAATTATTATTATTTCCTCTCCAAGTCAAACAAATTAAACATCTAAACCTCATCTCCTCCTCATCTTTTTTCCTTCCCGTCGACATGTATGCTCCCTCCCTCTCTTCTCTTTTTTCTCTTCCCTTTTCTCTTTCTCGTCATTTTTCTTCCTCTCTTTGTCGTCGATAGGTGTTTGATCTCCTCATGTGTGTAAACGTCTCTCTTCATTTTCCACCACTTTATCCAATTTATTTCTACAAATTTCAAGTTCTAAGCTCTTATTTTATAATCTAAAATTTATTAACCCTAACCTTCTTAAATCTCCATTTTTTATGCTCTATTTTTTATTATCCTCCATGAAGCACGATTAAGTCTTGCGAATTTGGGGCTGATGTTATTTAAATAATTCTAAGTTAGATTACTGGTTTCTCATTTAAGTTATTTTAGTATAAATTTTAGGTGATTTGAGTTGGATTTTTGGTTAAGTTGGTATTTAAGCAAAATATTCTTTCAAGGATAAAATTTTGCAGGCATGCGTGTGTTTTACCTTGTGTGTCTGTACAAGTGTTGTGTGCGAGTCAAAAAGTGTGTATTTGTGTGCAGGTGGGTGTGTGCGTGAGTTAGTGTCTATCGTGTGGGTGTGCTCTGCGTGTGTGCGTGAGTTTAGATGTGGGTAGGGAGTGTGTTTATGTTTGTTAAATATGTGGGTAATGTATTATTTTAATTATTTTTTATAATTGCTATATAATATTCATTTCTAATTTATTATTAGATATTTAATTGAATTATTATGGTATTTCTTTAAACATATTACAAGGTTTAGTGGTTAAATTGTATTAATTGTACAAGAGATCTTTTGTTCAAGTTCTTGGTTGATGCAAGAAATTTTAATAATTTTTGCTTAACATATTAAATATTTTAGCCTCATTTCATAATTATCTTTATTTCCAGTTAAGTTCATTCTTGAAACTCCTTCTACTTCGATCCTAACTTTCATTGAATTCCAATTGTAAGAGCTTTCTTACTTAAGTTATTATTTATATTTTCTGAGTTATGTCTCCAAAAGGTTACTTAGACTTAGTATTATTCTTGTAGGGCCTTATCCACCACAAAAAGCTTAGGAATATTTAATAGGAAGTAAAGCTCACCTTTAAACTAAGAGGTGGGTGGTTTCTAAACTAACACGTGGCTTTTATTTTAAAACCGTGTTTTTTTATGAAATTCATGTCCATGTCAAGCATGCTCTCAAATGTTTTCAATATGCTATGAATTGTATGAACTCTGACGATATACGAATATGGCACTTCGGTGCAAATATGGCGTTTCGGTGCAAATATGTTACTTTCGAGCACAAATATATGTTATGATGTGATCACATTGAGTTCAATCCATTATGTTCTTCAAATTTATGATATGGGCATGTCATGTCATATGATATGTTAAATGTTTTAGCATGCAAAATATTTATGACTTGACATTATTGTTTAAAGCATAAAGAGAAACACCCACTGAGTGCCCTTTGCACTCAGCCCAAATATTTTAAAATGTTTTCAGGTACATGACGAGAGTAGGCTGTCGTGGTGGATGTTGGGACCTATCCTTATACTTCTGAGAAGTTGACTTAATCTTTTTGTTTTGTCTAGTAAACATATGATGTATATAATTATTTTTTTGCTCATAAAGAATTGGTCAACAATATGTGTTGTATCTATGCTTCCGCTTACCAGGACTCTTGAACTTGTGTCTTGAATGTTATTTGGTATGGCCATCTTGTGCATTTTATTTGATATTGGTTGTTGACATCGAGCAAGTATGCTTCCTATGTTTATTGGTTACAAAAATATTAGTTGCTTTTGACTAGTCAATGTATTGATCATTTTGTTGACTACTAAATGTTGAACGAGCATTCGATTGAACTTTTATATTCAAGACACTTGGATGTTGTTTGAATCAACATTTCTATATCCAGGTTCTTATTCGTTTTCTTTGACTTGTCAAATGATTTTTCTTATTTGGCATTTTGACTAGTAAACTTCATATTTACTTATTGTGAATCGTCCAGGTATCAATTTATTGTCAAAATAGAGGAATTATTGCAGTTTTGATTCTTTTTGTGTCTGTTCGGTAGCGTCTGGATCCTACTTTTGGGTCGTGGTGCTACGCAGTCCCATTAGGATAAAAGCAGATCGATAGGCCGATCTGGGGTACCAGGTGGTTATTAAGCAGCCATCTAACGGTTAAAAGAGTCAACGTGCAATAGGGTATAAGAGAACGAAATTCTCGAAAGAAGTTGGAGGTGATTAACGCAACGACTCCGATAAACCTGGAGTCCGCTGCCCAATGGACCGCGCGGAATTCCAAGAAACCCCAACAAATTCGAACCCCTATATAAAACCCTTTGTAAGCCAATTTCGGCACTGAACCCTATGCATTAGACTTCTAGCCATAGTTTTCTCTTTTAATCTTATCAAAAATTGTATACGCATTGTTCCTCGAGATCGACATCGACGGCTAGCTTTTTTATTACTATTCAATATTCTAGTTAAATCAATTTTTCGTTTATCGTATTTCGATTCGTCTCATATTTTAAGCATTACTTTACCGTTTTCTTTATTACTTGAATCCATAGTTCCTGGGGGCCGTATCCGTACGAATCGTACCTCAACATACATATACAAAAATAATACC
>JAPKLW010000043.1:507470-627947 GCA_026898455.1 Plectranthus barbatus
GTATCCGTACGAATCGTACCTCAACATACATATACAAAAATAATACCCAAGTCTATAGATCAATTCTATGAATCTAAATATCATTTTTAATATATAAATTACGATATTAAAAGTAATATCTAAATCTGCTAATACAAAGAAAAAGACAATTAATTAACACTTATCTAATAGTTTAAGTTTATCAACTAACACCGCGAATACAAAGTTATCTCAAAATCTGCTAATACAATGAACAAGACAATTAATTAACACTTATATAATAGATTAAGTTTATCAACTAACACCGCTTCCCACATCCGTGCTTTCGTCATGCAGCTGGAGTGCAAGTCAAGATTCCACATCACATCTCCCGTTGAGGGCCAGTCAGTTCCAGAGTCCGACAGACACTTTATTATTTTCTCAACAATTTTCTTGAATCACTCTGGTACTATCTTGCCCTTTAGGTAGGGATCGAGCATTTGCTCGAATATGCCCTTCTTGTAACACTGTATACGCATTGTTCATCAAGATCGACAAGAACAACTAGCTTTTTTATTATTGTTCAATATTCCAGCTAAATTGATTGTTTGGTTTGTCATACTTCTATTCGTCTCATATTTTAAGCATTACTTTACCGTTTTCTGTATTACTTTAATCCATAGTTCCTAGGGGCCCGTATCCAAGAATCGTACCTCAACATACATATACAAAAATAATAACTAGCTCTACATATCCATTCTATGAATATAAATATCATTTTTAATCTATGAATCATGGTATTAAAAGTAATCTCCAAATGTGCTAATTGAAAGAAAAAGACAATTAATTAGCACTTATCTAATAGTTTAAGTTTTATCAACTAACACCGCTAATACAAAGTAATCTCTAAATATGTTAATACAATAAACAAGAAAATTAATTAACACTTATCTAATAGTTTAAGTTTATCAACTAACATCGCATCCCACTTCGCTGTTTTCATCCCGCAGCTGGAGTGCCACCTCAAGATTCCACAGCACATGTCCCATTAACGGCTAGTCAGTTCAAAGACCGACAGACACTTCATTGTTGCCTCAGCGAATTTCTTGAATCTCTATGGTGCTATGTTGTCCTTTAGGTATGGATCAAGCATTTACTCGAATATGCACTTCTTGTAACACTATATACACATTGTTCATCGAGATCAACATTGACGGCTAGCTTTTTTATGATTGTTCAATATTCTTTTTAAATCGATCGTTTGGTTTGTTGTACATCAATTTTGTCTCATATATTAAGCATTACTTTACTATTTTATGTATTACTTGACTCCATAGTTCCTGGGGGCCCGTATTCGTACGAATCATACCTCAACATACATATACAAATATAATACCCTACTCTAGAGATCCATTATATGAATCTAAATATCATTTTTAATCTATGAATCATGATATTACTTGAATCTATAGTCCCTATCCATACGAATCGTACCACAACATAATATACAAAATAATACCTAACTCTAGACATCCATTATATAAATCTAAATATTAGTTTTAATCTTTGAATCATAATATTAAAAGTAATCTCTAAATCCTCTAATACAAAGAAAAAGACAATTAATTTACACTCTAATAGTTTAAGTTTTATCAAGTAACACCGCTAATACAAAGTAATCTCTAAATCTTCTAATACAATGAGCAAGAAAATTAATTAACACTTATGTAATAGTTTATGTTTATCATCTAAAATCGCTTTAGAATTCCCTGCTTTCATCCTGCACCTGGAGTGCCATTTCAAGATTCCACAGCACATCTCCCATTGAGGGTCGGTCAGTTCCAAAGTCAGACAGACATTTCATTGATGTCTCAGCGAATTTCTTGAAGCACTTTGGTGCTATCTTATCCATTAGGTAGGGATAGTGCATTTGCTCGATTATGCCGTTCTTGTAACATAGTATACTTATTGTTCATAGTTAACTCAATTGTTTGGTTTGTCGTACTTCAGTTCGTCTCATATTTTAAGCATTACTTTACCGTTTTATTTATTACTTGAATCCATAGTTCTTGGGGTTCCGTATCCGTACGAATTGTACCACAACACACATATACAAAAATAATACCTAACTCTAGACATCAATTATATGAATCTAAATATCATTATTAATCTATGAATCATGATATTTAAAAGTATTCTCTAAATCTTTTAATACAAAGAAAAAGACAATTGATTAACACTTATCTAATAGTTTAAGTTTTATCAACTAACATCGCTAATACAAAGTAATCTCTAAATTTGCTTATACAATGAACAAGAAAATTAATTAACACTTATCTAATAGTTTAAGTTTATCAACTAACACTTCTTCCCACTTCCCAGCTCTCATCCTGCAGCTGGAGTGCCATCTCAAGATTCCACAGCACATCTCCCATTGAGGGTCGGTCAGTTCTAGATTTCAACAGACACTTCATTGTTGTCGCAGTGAATTTCTTGAAACACTCTTGTGCTATCTTGCGATTTAGTTAGGGATCGAGCATTTGCTCGAATATGCCCTTCTAGTAACACTTCCGCATTGTTCATGGAGATCGACATCGACGGCTAGAATTTTTATTATTGTTCAACATTCCAGTTAAATCGATTGTTTGGATTGTCGTACATCAATTGGTCTCATATTTTAAGTATTACTTTACCGTTTTACGTATTACTTCAATCCATAGTTCTTGGGGCCCCGTATTCGTATGAATCGTACCTAAACATACACATACAAAAATAATACCTAACTCTAGATATCAACTCTATGAATCTAAATATCATTTTTGATCTATGAATCACGATATTAAAAGTAATCTCTAAGTCTTCTAATACAAAGATAAAGAAGACTAATTAACTCTTTTCTAATAGTTTAAGTTTTATCACCTAACACCGCTTCCCACTTCCCTACTTTCAACCTGCAGCTGGAGTGCCAACTCAAGATTCCACAGCACATCTCCCATTTATGGCCAGTCAGTTCACGAGTCTGACAGACACTTCCTTAATGTCTCAGCAAATTTCTTAAAGCACTCTGGTGCTATCTTGTCCTTTGGGTAGGTATCGAGCATTTGCTCGAATATGCCCTTCTTGTAACACTGTATACGCATTGTTCATCGAGATCGACATCAACAACTAGCATTTTTATTACTGTTCAATATTCCAGTTAACTCGATTTTTTTTGTTTGCCGTACTTCGATTTGTCTCATATTTTAAGAATTACTTTACCGTTTTCTGTATTACTTGAATCCATAGTTCCTTGGCCCCGTAACCGTATGAATAGTACCTCAAAAGTCATATACAAAAATTATACCTAACTCTAGAGATCCTTTCTATGAATCTAAATATCATTTTTAATCTATGAATCATGATATTAAAAGTAATCTCTAAATCTGCTAATACAAAGATAAAGATAATTAACTAAGATTTATCTAATAGTTTAAGTTTTATCAACTAACATCGCCAATACAAAGTAATCTCTAAATTTGCTTATACAATGAACTAGACAATTAATTAACACTTATCTAATAGTTAAAGTTTATCAACTAACACAGCTTTCCACTTCCCTGCTTTCATCGTACAACTGGAGTGCCAACTCAAGATTCCACATCACATCTTCCATTGAGGGACAATAAGTTCCAGAGTCCGACAAACACTGCATTGATGTCTCAGTGAATTTTTTAAAGCACTCTGGTGTTATCTTGCCCTTTAGGTAGGGATCGAGCATTTGCTTGAATATGTCCTTCTTGTAACACTGTACACGTATTTTTTATCCATATCGACGGCTAGCATTTTCATTATAGTTCAATATTCTAGTTAAATCGATTATTTGAATTGTCGTACTTCGATTCGTCTCATATTTTAAGCATTACTTTACCATTTTATGGCTTACTTGAATTCATAGTTCCTGGGTCCCCGTATTCGTAAGAATATTACCACAACATACATATGCAAAAATAATACCTAAATCTAGAGATCCATTCTATGAATCTAAATATCATTTTCAATCTATGTATCATTTTATTAAAAGTAATTTCTAAATCCTCTAATACAAAGAAAAAGACAATTAATCAACACTTTTCTAATAGTTTAAGTTTTATCAATTAACACCGCTAATACAAAGTAATCTCTACATCTTCTAATACAATAAATAAGAAAATTAATTAACACTTATCTAATTGTTTAAGTTTATCAACTAACACCGCTTCGCACTTCCCTGCTTTCATCCTGCAGCAAGAGTGTCATTTCAAGATTCCACAGTATATTTCCCATTGAGGGTCAGTCATTTCCAGACTCTGGCAGACACTTCATTGTTGTCTAAGCAAATACTTGAATCACTTTGGTGCTATCTTGCTCTTTTGGTAGGGATCGAGCATTTGGTCGAATATGGCCTTTTTGTAACACTGTATACGCATTGTTCATCAAGATCAACATCAACGGCTACCTTTTTTATTACTGTTCAATATTCCAGTTAAATCAATCGTTTGGTTTGTCGTACTTTGATTTGTCTTATATTTTAAGCATTACTCTACCGTTTTCTGTATTACTTGAATCCATAGTTCCTGGGGCCCCGTATCTGTACGAATCATACCTCAACATACATATAAAAAATAATACGTAACTCTAGAGATCCATTCTATAAATCTGAATATCATTTTTAATCTATGAATCACGATATTAAAAGTAAAATTTAAATCCGCTAATACTAAGAAAAAGACAATTAATTATCACTTATCTAATAGTTTAAGTTTTATCAACTAACACCGATAATACAAAGTAATCTCTAAATCTGCTAATACAATCAACAAGACAATTAGTTAACACTTATTTAATAATTTAAGTTTATCAACTAACACCGCTTCCCACTTCTCTGCTTTCATCCTGCAGCTGGAGTGCCAACTCAAGATTGCATAGCACATCTCTGATTGAGGGCCGGTCAGTTCTTGATTCCGATAGACACTTCATTGTTGTCTCAACAAATTTCTTGAAGCACTCTTGTGCTATCTTGCCCTTTATTCAGGGATCGAGCATTTGCTCGAATATGCCCTTCTAGTAACACTATATACGCTTTATTCATCGACATTAACATCGACGGCTAGAATTTTTATTACTGTTCAACATCCCAGTTAAATCGATTGTTTGGTTTGTCTTACTTCAATTGGTCTCATATTTTAATTATTACTTTACCATTTTTTGTATTACTTGAATCCATAGTTCCTGGGGCCCCGTATCCGTATGAATCGTACCTAAACATACATATATAAAAATAATACCTAACTCTAGATATCGACTCTATGAATCTAAATATCATTTTTAATCTATGAATCAAGATATTAAAAGTAATCCCTAAGTCTTCTAATACAAAGAAAAAGAATATTAATTAACACTTTTCTAATAGTTTAAGTTTATCAACTAACACCGCTTCCCACTTCCCTACTTTCATCCTGCAGTTGGAGTGCCAACTCAAGATTCCACAGCACATCTCCCATTTAGGGCCGATCAGTTCACGAGTCTGACAGACACTTCATTAATGTCTCAGCGAATCTCTTAATGCACTCTAGTGCTATCTTGCCCTTTGGGTAGGGATCGAGCATTTACTCAAATATGTCTTTCTGGTAACAGTGTATACGCATTGTTCATCGAGATTGACATCAGCAACTAGCATTCTTATTATTGTTCAATATTCCAGTTAACTCCATTTTTTTATTGTCGTATTTCGATTCGTCTCATATTTTAAGAATTACTTTACCATTTCATGTATTACATGAATCCATAGTTCCCGGGGCCCGTATCCGTATGAAACGTACCTCAACAGACACATAAAAAAATTATACCTAACTCTAGAGATCCGTTCTATGAATCTAAATATCATTTTTAATCTATTAATCATGATATTAAAAATAATCTCTAAATCTGCTAATACAAAGAAAAAGACAATTAATTAACATTTATCTAATAGTTTAAGTTTTATCAACTAACATCTCCAATAAAAAATAATCTCCGAATTTGCACATACAATGAACAAGAAAACTAATTAACACTTATCTAATAGTTTAAGTTTATCAACTAAGACCGCTTCCCACTTCCCTGCTTTCGTTCTACAGCTGGAGTGCAAACTCAAGATTACAAAACACATCTCCCATAGGGGGCCGGTCAGTTCATGAGTCTGACAGACACTTCATTGATGTTTGAGCGAAATTCTTAAAGCACTCTGGTGCTATCTTGCCCTTTAGGTAGGGTTCGAGCTTTTGCTCGAATATGCCCTTCTTGCAACACTATATACGCATTGGTTATCCCCCATCGACATCGACGGTTAGCTTTTTTATTATAGTTCAATATTCCAGTTAAATTGATTATTTGGTTTGTCGTACTTTGATTCGTCTCATACTTTAAGCATTACTTTACCATTTTATGGCATACTTGAATTCATAGTTCTTGGGTCCCCGTATCCGTAAGAATAGTACCATAACATAAATATACAAAAATAATACCTAAATCTAGAGATCCATTCTATGAATCTAAATATCATTTTCAATCTATGAATCATTTTATTAAAAGTAATTTATAAATCCTCTAATACAAAGAAAAAGACAATAAATTAACACTTATTTAATAGTTTAAGTTTTTTCAATTAACACCGCCAATACAAAGTAATCTCTAAATCTTCTAATACAATGTATAAGAAAATGAATTAACACTAATCTAATAGTTTAAGTTTATCAACTAACACCGCTTCCCACTTCCCTGCTTTCATCCTGCAACAGGAGTGCCATTTTAAGATTCCACAGCACATCTCCCATTGAGGGTCAGTCAGTTCCAGACTCCGGCAGACACTTCATTGTTGTTTAAGCAAATTTCTTGAAGCACTTTGGTGCTATCTTGCCATATTGGTAGGGATCGAGCATTTGGTCGAATATGCCTTTTTGTAACACTATATACGCATTGTTCATCAAGATCAACATCGACGGCTACCTTTTTTATTACTGTTCAATATTCCAGTTAAATCAATTATTTGGTTTGTCGTACTTTGATTCTTTTTATATTTTAAGCATTACTCTACCGTTTTCTGTTTTACTTGAATCCATAGTTCCTGGGGCCCCATATCCGTACGAATTATACCTCAACATACATATAAAAAATAATACGTAACTCTAGAGGTCCATTCTATGAATCTAAATATCATTTTTAATCTAAGAATCATGATATTAAAAGTAAATTTTAAATCCGCTAATGCTAAGAAAAAGACGATTAATTATCACTTATCAAATAGTTTAAGTTTTATCAACTAACACCGCTAACACAAAGTAATCTCTAAATCTGCTAATACAATCAACAAGACAATTATTTAACCCTTTTTAATAGTTTAAGTTTATCAACTAACACCGCTTTCCACTTCTCTGCTTTCATCCTGCAGCTGGAGTGCCAACTCAAGATTTCACAGCACATCTCCGATTGAGTGCCGGTCAGTTCTAGATTCCGATAGACACTTCATTGTTGTCTCAGAGAGTTTCTTGAATCACTCTTGTGCTATCTTGCCTTTTATTTAGGGATCGAGCTTTTGGTCGAATATGCCCTTCTAGTAACACTATATACGCTTTGTTCATCGAGATTGACATCAATGGCTAGAATTTTTATTACTATTCAACATTCCAGTTAAATCGATTGTTTGGTTTGTCGTACTTCAATTGGTCTCATATTTTAAGTATTACTTTACCATTTTTTGTATTACTTGAATCCATAGTTCTTGGGGCCCCGTATCCGTATGAATCGTACCTAAAAATACATATACAAAAATAATACCTAACTCTAGATATCGACTCTATGAATCAAATTATCATTTTTAATCTATGAATCATGATATTAAAAGTAATCCCTAAGTCTTCTAATACAAAGAAAAAGAATATCAATTAACACTTTTCTAATAGTTTAAGTTTTATCAACTAACACCGCATCCCATTTCCCTACTTTCATCCTGCAGATGGAGTGCCAAATTAAGATTCCACAGCACATCTCCCATTTAGGGCCGGTCAGTTCACGAGTCTGACAGACACTTCATTGATGTCTTAGCGAAATTCTTAAAGTACTCTGGTGCTATCTTGCCCTTTAGGTAGGGTTCGAGCATTTGCTCGAATATGCCCTTCTTGCAACACTATATACACATTGGTTATCCCCATCGACATCGACGGCTAGCTTTTTTATTATAGTTCAATATTCCAGTTAAATTTATTATTTTGTTTGTCGTACTTTGATTCGTCTCATATTTTAAGCATTACTTTACCATTTTATGGCTTACTTGAATTCATAGTTCGTGGGTCCCCGTATCCGTAAGAATAGTACCACAACATACATATACAAAAATAATACTTAAATCTAGAGATCCATTCTATGAATCTAAATATCATTTTCAATCTATGAATCATTTTATTAAAAGTAATTTCTAAATCCTCTAATACAAAGAAAAAGACAATAAATTAACACTTATCTAATAGTTTAAGTTTTTTCAATTAACATCGCTAATACAAAGTAATCTCTAAATCTTCTAATACAATGTATAAGTGATAAACACTCATTTTGTGCATTTTACTGATGTGGATTTGCTCACTTTTGACCTTAGATTGGACTACTACGTGGTGTTTTCATACATTATCCATTTTCTTTTAGAAATTATTACGTTTGGTCTGGTTTGTGGTTGTTTATGCAGATTTCACGCACATTTGAGCTGTTTACAAGGATTGACCAAGTACTCAGGGGGCTAATTGATGCTAGCTTGCATCGGGAAGAAGAAAGAGTAAGAAAATACTGAAGAACGCGCCGAAATCATGTTCGAGACGGAATCGGCGACCCAAATGACACAACCGGCGACCGCCGGTCATGTAGATGGGTCGCCGGTTGTGGAAATCAAGCCTTTTCTCACGGCTCAACATCAGCAACCCGGTGACACATCCGACGATCGCCGGTTATGTAGACGGGTTGCCGGTTCTGCATTTTTACTCCATCAATTTCGATGCACGATCGGCGACCCACGTGCATGGTTGGCGGTCGCCGATCGGGCGGTCCAGATCGCTGTTTTTGTCGCAATTTGACGTATTCTGACGAATCTGAAGCCCAAAACCATATCTTTTGGAGATTTAAAGAGCCCCAACTATAAATAGGAGGTCCCTGAACGTGAATAAGGCTCCATTTACCATTTTTCTGAGATTAGAAGCATAGAATTGAGAGCAAAAAGCAGGGGAACTTGAAGAGCACTGCAGGAATCGAAGATTGAAGACCACGGGTTTTTAATTTCCATGTTTTCTGTTCTTGTGACTCTTCATCTTTCTGTTTTTCTAGAACTTAGCATGATTGGCTAAGTTTATTCATGGATTCTAGGGTTTGAAGCTTTGTAATTAATCATTCGACAATTTATGTGATTTAATGTTCCCTTTCCATTGATGTTCTGATTTCTTGAGATTTTCATAAATTGCGAGATACTGGCCATTGATTGTGATTTGAATTGGTAGTTTTTGAACCGAGAGGTCTAGGTTATCAATTAAGACGCCAATAAATCAGATTTATAAGGGCAATTGTCCGAGAGGAAATTGAGCTTTGAAGGGTTTTCAAAATCTAAGGTTTTATCAAGAGTAAAAGTCTTTTGTATGTCCGAGAGGAATCACTTGATCTTTTATTTCCACGTTATGGTTTAGAGTCCGAGAGGATCACCTGATAACATATATGCGATTAACTCACATTTTTGGGAATTAAATTGGGATTGAATTACATAGAGAGTTGTTTGATTGTTATTCAAAGTGGATTACCCTGAAATCCTATTTTCTCATAAGTTTTCTAAAATCATTAATTGATCTTTATTTTATTGTTGCTTTAAAATCATTGCTAGTTTAAATAAAAACCAAATCTCTTTTCTGATTCGCCTAGATAGTAGTAAGGTATCTACGTTTTAGTGCTTGGTTATATTTCGAGAGTGCAGTCCTTGAGATTCGATAAATTATTACTTGCCCTCTGCAGTGGTCTGTACACTTGCAGCTTTAGCAAGTTGAAAAACGGGCTATCAATAAGAAAATTAATTAACACTAATCTAATAGTTTAAGTTTATCAACTAACACCGTTTCCCACTTCCCTGCTTTCATCCTGCAGCAGGAGTGCCATTTCAAGATTCCACAGCACATCTCCCATTGAGGGTCAGTCAGTTCCAGACTCCGGCAGACACTTCATTGTTGTCTAAGAAAATTTCTTGAAGCACTTTGGTGCTATCTTGCCATTTTGGTAGGGATCGAGCATTTGGTCGAATATGCCCTTTTTGTAACACTGTATACGCATTGTTCATCAAGATCAACATCGATGGCTACCTTTTTTATTACTGTTCAATATTCCAGTTAAATCGATTGTTTGGTTTGTCGTACTTTGATTCGTCTTATATTTTAAGCATTACTCTACCGTTTTCTATTTTACTTGAATCCATAGTTCCTGGGGCCCCGTATCCGTACGAATCATACCTCAACATACATATAAAAAATAATACCTAACTCTAGAGATCCATTCTATGAATCTAAATATCATTTTTAATCTATGAATCATGATATTAAAAGTAATCTTTAAATCCGCTAATACTAAGAAAAAGATAATTAATTATCACTTATCGAATAGATTAAGTTTTATCAACTAACACCGCTAATACAAAGTAATCTCTAAATCTACTAATACAATAAACAAGACAATTAATTATCACTTATCTAATTGTTTGAGTTTATCAACTAACACCGTTTCCCACTTCTCTGCTTTCATCCAGCAGCAGGAGTGCCATCTCAAGATTCCACAACACATCTCCCATTGAGGGTCAGTCAGTTCTAGAATCCGATAGACACTTCATTGTTGTCTCAGCAAATTTCTTGAAGCACTCTTTTGCTATCTTGTCCTATAGTTAGGGATCGAGCATTTGCTCGAATATGTCCTTCTAGTAACACTATATACGCATTGTTTATTGAGATCGACATCGATGGCTAGAATTTTTATTATTGTTCAACACTCCAGTTAAATCAATTGTTTGGTTTGTCGTACTCCAATTGGTCTCATATTTTAAGTATTACTTTACCGTTTTATGTATTACTTGAATCCATAGTTCTTGGGGCCCCGTATTCGTATGAATAGTACCTAAACATACATATACAAAAATAACACCTAACTCTAGATATCGACTCTATGAATCTAAATATCATTTTTAATTTATGAATCATGATATTAAAAGTAATCCGTGGGGTCTTCTAATACACAGAAAAAATATATTAATTAACACTTTTCTAATAGTTTAAGTTTTATCAACTAACACCGCTTCCCACTTCCCTACTTTCCTACTGTTGAAGTGCCAACTCAAGATTCCACAGCACATCTCCCATTTAGGGCCGTTCAGTTCACGAGTCTGACAGACACTTCATTAATGTCTCAGCAAATTTCTTAAAGTACTCTGGTGCTATCTTGCCCTTTGGGTAGGGATCGAGCATTTGCTCGAATATGTCCTTCTGGTAACAGTGTATACACATTGTTCATCGAGATCGACATCTACAACTATCATTTTTATTACTTTTCAATATTCCAGTTAAATCGTTTTTTCGTTTGTCATACTTTGGTTTGTCTCATATGTTAAGCATTACATGACCATTTTTTGTATTACTTGAATCCATAGTTTCTGGGGCCCCTTATCCGTATAAATCGTACCTCAATAGATATATACAAAAATAATACCTAACTCTAGAGATCCGTTCCATGAATCTAAATATCATTTTTAATCTATGAAACATGATATTAAAAGTAATCACTAAATCTGCTAATACAAAGAAAAAGAAAATTAATTAACACTTATCTAATAGTTTAAGTTTTATCAACTTACACCGCTAATACACAGTAATCTCTAAATCTTCTAATACAATGAACAAGACAATTAATTAACACTTATCTAATAGTTTAAGTTTATCAACTAACACCGCTTCCCACTTCCCAGCTTTCATCCTGCAGCTGGAGTGCCAACTCAAGATTCCACAGCACATCTCTAATTGAGGGTCGGTCAGTTCCAGAGTCCGACAGACACTTCATTACTGTCTCAGCTAATTTCTTGAAGCAATCTGGTGCAATCTTACCCATTAGGTAGGGATCGACCATTTGCTCGAATATGCCCTTCTAGTAATGTTATATACGCATTGTAAATTGAGATTAACATCGATAGCTAGCTTTTTTATTACTATTCAATATTCCAGTTAAATCGATTGTTTGGTTTGGCGTACTGCGATTCATCTTATTTTTTAAGGATTACTTTACCATTTTTTTTATTACTTGAATCCATAGTTCCTGGGGCCCCGTATCCGTACGGATCGTACTGTAACATAAAAATACAAAAATAATACCTAACTCTAGAGATTCATTATATAAATCAATATATCTTTTTTAATCTGTGAAACATGATATTAAAAGTAATCTTTAAATCTGCTTATACTAAGAAAAAGACAATTAATTAGCATTTGTCTAATAGTTTAAGTTTTATCAACTAACACCGCTAATATAAAGTAATCTCTAAATTTGCTAATACAATAAACAAGACAATTAATTTACACTTATGTAATAGTTTAAGTTTATCAACTAACACCGCTTCCCATTTACCTGCTTCATCCTGCAGCTGGAGTGCCAACTCAAGATTCCATATCACATCTTCCATTGAGGGACGATAAGTTCCTGAGTCCGACAAACACTTCATTGTTGTCTCAGCGAATTTTATGAAGCACTCTGGTGCTATCATGCCCTTTAGGTAAGGATCGATCATTTGCTCGAATATTCCCTTCTTGTAACACTATAAACTCATTGTTCATCGAGATCGACAACAACGACTACCTTTTTTAGTATTGTTCAATATTCCTGTTAAATCGCTTGTTTAGTTTGTCGTACTTCAATTTGTCTCATATTTTAAGCAATACTTTAGCGTTTTCTGTATTACTTAAATCCATAGTTCCTCGGGCCCCGTATCCGTATGGATCGTACTACAACATACATATACAAAAATAATACCTAACTCTAGAGATTCATTCTATGAATCTAAATATCTTTTTCAATCTATAAATCATGATATTAAGATTAATCTCTGAATCTGGTAATACAAAGAAAAAGACAATTAATTTACACTTATCTAATAGTTTAAATTTTATCAACTAACACCGCTAATACAAAGTAATCTCCAAATCTGCTAATATAATGAACAAGACAATTAATTAACACTTATCTAATAGTTAAATTTTTCAACTAACACCGCTTTCCATTTCCCTGCTTTCATCATGCAGCTTGAGTGCCAACTTAAGATTCCACAGTACATCTCTCATTGAGGGCCGGTCAGTTCCAGAGTCCGTCAGACACTTCATTGTTGTCTCAACAAATTTCTTGAAGCACTCTAGTGCTATCCATTCCTTTAGGTTGGGATCGAGCATTTGCTCGAATATGCCATTCTCGTAACACTGTATACCCATTGTTCATCGAGATCGACATCGATTGCTAGCGTTTTTATTACTATTCAATATTCGAGTTAAATCAACTGTTAGGTTTGTCGTACTTCTATTCGTCTCATATTTTAAGCATTGCTTTATCGTTTTCGGTATTACTTGAATCCATAGTTCCTGGGGGCCCGTATCCGTATGAATCGTACCTCAACATACAAATACAAAAATAATACTGAAATCTTGATATCCATTCTATGAATCTAAATATCATTTTTAATCTGTGAATCGTGATAATAAAAGTAATCTCTAAAACTTCTAATACAAAGAAAAAAGACAATTAGTTAACACTTATCTAATAGTTTTAGTTTTATCAACTCCTACTACTTCCCACTTCCCTGTTTTCATCCTGCAACTGGAGTGTTAATTCAAGATTCCACCGCACGTCTCCCATTGAGGGCCGGTCAGTTCCAGAGTCTGACCGACACTTTATTGTTGTCTCAGCAAATCTCTTGAAGCAATCTTGTGCTATCTTGCCCTTTAGGTAGGGATCGAGCATTTGCTAGAATATCCCTTTCTTGTAACATTGTATACACATTGTTCATCGAGATCGACATCGACAGCTATCTTTTTTATTACTGTTCAATATTCTAGTTAAATTGATTGTTTGGTTTGTCTTACTTTGATTCGTCTCATGTTTTAAGCATTACTTTACTGTTTTATGTATTAATTAAATCCATAGTTCCTAGGGCCCCGTATCCGTATGAATCGTACCTCAGTAGGCATATACAAAAATTATACCTAACTCTAGAGATCTATTCCATGAATCTAAATATTATTTTTAATATATGAATCATGATATTAAAAGTAATCTCTAAATATGCTAATACAAAGAAAAAGACAATTAATTAACACTTATCTAATAGTTTAAGTTTTATCAACTAACACCGCTAATACAAAGTAATCTCTAAATATGCTAATACAATGAATAAGACAATTAATTAACACGTATCTAATAGTTTAAGTTTATCAACTAACACCGCTTCCCACTTCCCTGCTTTCATAGTGTAGTTGGAGTGCCAACTTAAGATTCCACAGCACATCTCCATTTTTGGGTTGGTCAGTTCCAATGTCCGACAGACACTTAATTGTTGTATCAGCGAATTTCTTGAAGCACCCTGGTGCTATCTTTCCTTTTAGGTAGGGATCGAGCATTTGCTCGAATATGCCCTTCTTGTAACACAACTGAGCCCACTCGACCAAGCTGATTTGCTCCTCGGGGAGTGTTAAGTCTACAGCTGGTTGAGCACATTTGATCTCAAACAATAAGACTCCGTAAGAATAGACATCGGATTTCTCAGATAGTTGTTGGCATTTGAAGTACTTAGGGACGAGATAACCAAAGGTTCCCTTCACAAAAGTTCTTATATTAGTGTGATCCAACGGACCAGTTTTAGACTAACCGAAATCCGATACCTTAGCCATTTATTTCTCGTCCAAGAGGATGTTGGTTGTCTTGACATCATGGTGAATCCGAGACCTTAGCCACTTATATTATGAATTATGATGTGAGATTCTTTTTTTAATCTTCACTTTGGTTTTGCACACATTTTTCATATGTTTAATTAACAATCTAATAACTTTCTCTTTCCTTGGAATTAACTGAGTGTCGCTCCCTTCAGTTTCGACCACATATGGAAGTAACAATTTGATAGTTTGAGGAACTAATGCAACATAATCATCTTCAAACATATTGTTTTTCATTGATAAATTGTTATAGTTAGCAATTGAGTCATCCAAATGGTTTATACAATTCATTCAATACTCTAAATTTCTAAGGCTTCAGCGTATCAGCACATTCTTGTATAAATGAATCTGAGAACAAATAAAATGAACATGTTACTAAAAATGAAATCAATAAAAAGTAATAAATAGGAATAATCAAAGTTTACTAAAAATGAAGCTGTAATAGCAAATAATGAATAACACAACACTACAGATGAATAATAAAAAAGTAAAAATGAAAGACTTCAAAAACTGTTAAAAATAAAAATTCTCAAAACAATATATCAACTTGAAACCATAATCAACAAATATCATCCAAAAACTTCATATTATTTGCGAAACCCATCTCTTTTTTCCTCATCCAAAAACTTCATATTATTTGCAAATCCCATCTCTTTTTTCCTCTAGTTAAACCACTAATCCATGCTAAGTCTCTCTCTCTCTCATGAAAAATCTCTGAACTTTTGACCATATACAATTAACCATATATATATATTGTCGGCAATATTCAAGAATTCTCCAAAATCTAATCATAAATTACAACAAAGTTGGATACTCACCTATTCTCTCTGACTTTAAACCATGTCTCGGCTCAATGTAAATGAGCAACCCCCAGTTCCCCTTTGCATAAATAGCCAAGCTCAATCAAGTTGATGCTATTCTTCCCATTCAAATGGCATATTCTGCACACCCTCTGATTCTCCCCCACAAATCCATCACATTTGATGTTGATAATGTGGGATGAACTTTTGCTCTCCCCCGTCATCACATTTGAATTGGTAATTTCATCTGCTCCTACCGTCTCCTAATTGCTCGAATGTCTGAGGCTCTTGTTGATCTCTCTCATCTCTTGATCCATCAAACAACTTCGAATCTAACCTTAAGAACCAATCAAAACCAGAATTCAATCACCAAAATCATATATATGAATTAATGAGGATAAAAAACAAACACGAAGACGAATTGATATAAGGAATTACAGATCCAAATCGCGTGAAAGAAGGAAACCAAAAGAAGAAAATAGTTTATTTGAGGGAGATACCATACTTAAAGCAGGTTAAATGACAATGATACCCTTAAATATGTAACAATGAAGTACGCGGAGTATAAAATAAAAACGGAAATTATTATAGCATGACCGCAGATCTTGTGCAATCAATGGCTGAAATTTATTCTCATTTCTTACATTAACATCTATTCTCATATGATCTAACTTGTATATACATATATTATATACAGGTTAGATCATATATATATATATATATAGAGAGAGAGAGAGAGAGAGAGTTGCGTTAATTTCCAAACTATATGTCTTGAATAAACAATAACCATATATCCAGCCTTTCATTTATTTGATCCAACGTCTTATATAATTACACGTGGCATGTAATTTTTTATTTAATTTATTGTAAGGGTGTTTTAGGAAGAAAAACGAAGACAAATATTAATAGATTTGTTATTCAAGGCAGTTTCCTAATTTCATGTCAATTAAATCTATTTCCTCATAATTATTATATTTCATGTTCAATTAAATATCTTTCTCCTATAATTATTATTCAACGTTATATTTACTTTGCAGATAACCTACGCACAATTCAATGTCGGCTCTCCCACAGCGATGCAACCTCTCGTCGTAGCTTCTCCATCGTCACCCAGCCCCTCGTCACCCCCTTCTCCACCGTCACCCAGCCCGTCGCCGCAGCCCCTTGCACATGAATAAGGAGAACGTTTCAACTGTAATCTAGTCAGGCTTGCCATGGTTAAATACTACTCATCATTTAGCATCAATTATAAGTTATAACCCAGGAACATTCTGATCTGATGCGGTTTGTTTTTGGTGTAGGGATGGGCTGCTTCGTGTTACGGTTCCCAAGGTTGCGGGGCTACGATGGCTGATGAAGGCATACATATAGTAGGTTTAAGTGTAAAGATTACTAGCAAATGACAATGCCAATTTGCATGTTTACAAAAGTATATATGCCACATGGTCGTCGGAAATGCCGACAATATAATTTTTTGTTTTTTATTATACTGATCCTTACATTCTTCATCAGAATCCACATATTCAGGATCCAGATCATTGTTATTATAAATGTGTGTCATTATTTTTGAATAAATGTTTTATTGTTCGAATTCTTGTTTTAATGGATTGTTAATTATTTATTTATTTTCTACATTGTGTGAACTCAGTTAATGTGTAGCATTGTACGCTGTTGATGTTATCATTATTACCTATATTCAATATCATTTTATCAAAATTATCGGTTTAATCTTAATTGATTATTAATACGCATTTAAGATCATTGTTATCTTAATTAAATATCATTGTACGTTGTTGACATTATCATTGTTACTTGTATTCAATATCATTTTATCAAAATTTGTCGGTTTAATTTTAATTGATTTTTAATACACTTCTAAGATCATTGATATCTTTATTCAATATCATTGTACGAATAATTAAAGTTATTTATGCATTTAACGATAATAGATTAGTGGAAGTTGAAACCGCACCCGATAAATCAGCCGAAAAATCTTATTTCACCTTGTAGTTTATCACACTTTGACAGAATTACCTTACAATGACACACAAAACCATAAATAATGGTAACGATTAACTTAAGATCATGGAAAACATTAATGAAGTTTGAGAGTTAATTATGGAATAAATCGTGGTGTATTTTTTTTGGTAACTGCACCCAAATAATATGCAACATGATCTTATTTCTCTTTCCAATTTATACGATAATAATGAAAAAAATCGCGGGAATTTGTATTGGTAACTGAATCCGAAAAATCAACATACAGATTTAATTTTATTTCAATTTTTGTCCGTTTGGTACTAATTTGCCATTTTAATGATAGAAGAAGCTATCAACAATGATAAATGGCAACAAAAAATCAGGGACATCTATTTTCAAAATCAAGGGCTGAATTTTGGTCTCTGTTCATTCATGGACATATGTTCAGCCTTGAATGCATATATACATATATATATATATGAGAGCATTCATGGTTGAACCCCTATATGTGATTGAACTAAGACTAAATTACAATCGTAGATTTTGGAAATACACGGTCAGGATCGTATTTCCGACTTGATCATTGTTTTACCTTTTTATGTATCATTGAAAGGGTAAATTAGTACTTAATAGAATCAATTACGGTAAGTGGAGATTTAATTAACTGATTTTTTGCTGGTTGGTAACAGCAATTAATGAGCACGATCTAATAAACTACTTTAATTATTGACCTACCAAATATTCAACATTTAATTCATTCAAATTCTTTTACCTCACACATACAAAAATTGACGGTGAAAAATTAGCGTTTTTCGTGGACGACGGCAAGCAGTGGGTAAGTCTAGAATATTTCTTGCATCAACAGCTATTTAGTTTTCATTATTTGTCTTGTTTGAACGACTTGAATGTCAATATTAATTTTGTGTTTAGTTTTTATTTTTTCGCGGTTAAAAAATTGTTCTAGGTTTTTTTTTTTTATTCTCTCATTCGCTTGTGTTGGAAGAGTGTTGCAGCTTTTAAAATCGAAGAAGAACATATGGGTCCGAAGAAAAAAACCGTTGATAAAGCATCGACTTCAGATTTTGCTATTTTTTTAAATTTTAATTTCAATAGGGAATTATTATTATTTTTGGGCGCGACTTTTAATTTGTAAATTTGTGTGATCATTGTTTTTTTACTGTTTGAACATTCAAGCATTCGTAATGCATGATCTTGATGGTTGTTGTGGTTCGCTTATTCTGTACTAGTTATTGATGGTTGTTGTTATGTATCATATTTCAAAAACAAGATGTATCATTGGTTTATAGTAATACTGTCATCGCTTTTAGTAATTAGCATATATATTATGTGTTGTGAGGGGAATATTTTATCGTAGTCTTGAAAAATTCATTATTGTTTAAATAATTATCTCATTATTGGTGTAGTATTGATCAGTGTTTATATATTTTAGTGTCATTGTTTAATTCTAAGTATGTTTTTTTCCTATAAAAACATGGATCATTTTTTAGTTGAACAAATGTCTCTTCTTGATGGTTGTTGTGGTTCGCTTCTTCTGTACTAATTATTGATGGCTGTTGTTATGTATCATATTTCGAAAACAAGATGTATCATTGGTTTATAGTAATATTGTCATCTTTTTTATTAAGTTGCATATATATTATGTGTTGTGAGGGGAATATTTTATCGTAGTCTTGAACAATTCATTATTTTGTAAATAATTATCTCATTTATTCGTGCAATATTGATCAGTGTTTATATATTTTAGTGTCATTGTTTAATTCTAAGTCTTTTTATTTTGTTTGTTTGTTTTTTCCTATAAAAACATGGATCATTTTTTAGGTAAATTATTAGCATTTTATTATGATTAGATAAATGTACAGTATTTTTTTTTGTACTCGGTTTTATAAAAGACAAGAGGAGATAGTTTTTCCTAGTTTGTATTGACTTTTGGAAATATTAATTAACTAACAACCAATGTGCCAGCTGAAATTGTAGTTTTCTCTAGTAGATTATTAGTTCATAGACTTAACTGACAATTTTTACACTTAGGTGAAACAACACCCGATGTTGTGTTAAGATGCTTAACATTAATTTTTATAAGTATTATAGTATCTAAAATGCAGAACATGAAATTTATTTATATTCACCTTATTTTATGCAGAAAAGAGGTTTCTTTCAGTGAAACTGCTAACAAGCAAATATAAAGGGCTGGATAAGCTGAAGACTCGAAGAATGGTTTTGACGTGCAAGAGCAAAATTAATAAGTCAGACAGTATCATCTTATTATTGAGACAAATGTTAATGTACAATGGAGAGAAAGATGCCGATTGTAGTTCAGAAATACCACAATGCAACAAAAATGTGATTTGTTATCTGCGTGCAAAATACTGCACAACATTGTTGTTGTCTGATAATAATCACGGTTCCTTGAATAACATCAAGGAAGGTATGGATTTTCTGAGGGCGGATAAAGAGATCACAAATGTCGATGTGGATCAATATATCGATGAATTCATGAGGGCTGATCTGTGGTATGGAAGATTTGACAAAGTTTTTGTGATATGTTGCTGAACATTTAAGTTTTTTAGATTCTGGTTTGATGTAAGCGCACTAAAGTTTATCTTTTTTTGCGTACTGTGATATTTGAGCTTCAAGAAAGTATTTATTCCTTTTATATGATATTTTGATATTACCAATATTATTTGTTGAATAAGATCATTTAATGACGCATTGTTATGAATATGTTTAAAAACTTAGATTTTGCACCATCGATAAAAATGATCACTTAACAATTTTTTTAATTAACATGGGAAGTGTCCCATTATTCGTAAAACAATATGATACACAGTTATTTATAAGTGAAAAAATAAAATTTAATAATCATTGTATTTAAATATGCACTCTAATAATATATTGTACTAAAATGATCCTTTTTGCATAAAACAATGATCTTTGGTATTAATATAAATGAGATTAAACATCCATTAATTTTTAAATATACATTTACAAAAAAAAAATAAACTACAATGAGGTTTGTTATGTATAAAAATGATCGTAAGTGTTACTATAAATGATATTAAACAACGATTTTTTTTAAGTCAATATTGATTTAAGTGTTCGATCGATGCTAAATCTGCATACAAATTATAGCATAGGACAAATAAATTTATAAGTATCCGAAGGTTGTCGAACCCATAGGAATAGTGCAATGAAGGGATTCATGTACTGAATATGGTTTTTGAAACCTTTGTTTGGGTAATTCAAAACAGAGATTTTTTGGGTTTTTCAGAACAATTAATTTAAAGAGATTAAAATAAATATTAGAAAGCACAGATTCTAGGGAAATCTACCAATCTGATCAACATGCAAGAAACAAATATTCAAACCTAGAAAAGATATTTTGGTGGAAAATCTATTAATGTGAAATTAATTCCTTGGTCGGGCAATTAAAACCTAAATTACTAATTAGTGATTTATCTCCTCTCGGTCTCAAAATACACCAATTAACCAATTTCATAAAGATTAGATTTTTCCTACGATTGAATTCTTCTTGGTCGGACAGAAAATCAAAAGTATTAAATCCTAACTTCCTATTACTAACCTTCACCTCTCGGTCCTTTGATTAATAACTGTAACCTACCTCAATCTTCATCTCTCGATCCTTCGATGAGAATAGATTTAAAACAAAACATAGGATTTAAACCAATTAAAAAGGGTTTGAACAATTGAATCTAAACATGCATCACAGATGGAGAAACCCTAGAACCTGTTTAGGGTTCAAGCCTAACATATTAAAGAAAAACATTGCAGGGAAAATTAAAGATTGCATTAAAAATAATAAAGATTTAACAAAAATTAAAGAGGAATTCTCAAAAACATAGAGTGAAAACAGAAAATTAAAGCAAAAATTAACAACTGAATGATAACTAAAAAGAGACAAAAGAGAAGGGACCCTAATTCTGAGCTATTCAAGAGTTTATATAGTAGTAGGGTTGAGGCCTTGGATGGTAGGAATTTCCTTCTTGAATTGATGGCTTCAAAAGGAATGACTTTCTTGGTAGAAACTTCCCTTTTGGGGTCTTCATTGCTTCCAAATTGATGTGTAACTTGAATCCCAAGCAATTCTCGCCCAAATTATGTGGAAAAATCCCATAAATTCGCCAAAAAACTTCGCCCCGGCCGAGATGGCTTTCATTTCGGTCGAAACAGAGATCATTTTCGCCACTTCCGACCCTTCTGCGCAGTCTCACGGTTTTGGCCATAACTTTCACTCCCAAGCTCCGATTGACCCGATTCCAGTTGCGTTGGAAAGATAATTCAAAGATCTTTCAAATGACAAGCCCATTAGCTCAGATTCCATCGCTGAAAGAAGTAGTGACTATTCCTTTGAACATCTTCTGCTTTTGGTACGGGTTTTCCATTGGATTTGGCCTAAAACCTGCGAAATCTTACCATGGCAAGCATAACACCGTCTAATATATACTCATGCTCAATTTATTCAAGAAAACAAGCTAAAATGCATAAAAGAAAAGAAAAACAAAGCGATAAATGAGTAGAAAAACGAGCTTATCAAACCCCCCAAACTTAAACACTTGATTGTCCTCAATCAACAAAAGAAAGAATCAAAAGTTCAAGCAGAAGAGTAGTGCAATGCCTCACAAGATCTATCACATTCAAACTCGATAATCCACAAGGCATCTGCACTTTTGAAAGAATCAGATAATCTGTAAACTATGGAAGACTCACATGGGAAGTGTTTCGCTCATTCACTCAAGTGTTTAGGGTAATTATTAGATCACACACAAGTCATGCAAATCAAGTTCTACCATAGGCTTGCAAATAATCTCAATCTCCTTTGCAAATATGTGCACACAAGTCTAAGATCAGAAAGGACTTTATTCAAGGTTGTAATGTAGGCTTTTTAGTGAAAGGTAGGGAAATATATGGCCAAGTGACTAAAATCAATCAAGTTGTACTTCCTCAATCAATCCAAACCACCTTCTATGAACATCTACCCTTCTCCTCAAATATTCAACATCAAACAAGGCTCTTTTATTTACATATTTTTCTCTCTTTTTTTTTCGCACACATCCTTTTATGCTCTAAACAATTTTGGTTATACATTTGAGTTTATAACGATTAAACACAACAACTATTTATTTTCTTTTTTCTTCTTTTTCTAGAGCCCAACCTTATCTTTTGCTTTTACCTTTCTAATAATATCTTATCCTTCTCAAACAAATCCCAACCCACTCTCATAGACAAGAGTTGATTCCCCTATTTATTTCCACTCATAGGCAAAGAAAGAAAATATCATAGGCTCAAAAGGGCTAACTAGGGATAACATTCAATTAGGACAGTGTATGGAAAAATAGGCTAAACAAAGATGGCCTAAAATCACTTCCCAAACCTGTGCACACTAGCAGTCTTGAAAAAGAAACACAGCAAGTTCTAGAGAAACTCAAAATTGCAGACACACTCACAATCGAAATTCAGGCTCAAAAACTCACACTTGGGACAATTTTTCTTCCACAGTAAACATCAAATCATCATCTAACTATCATGCCAACGCAAGTATCAAAACAAGTAATCCTGCGGTATTCTACATTCATGGGCATACTCAACCACTATCACAATCAATGCAAACTAAAGTCATTCAATTCTCATCTCGCATCAAAGTCCTAGGGTTCAAACATGCTCAAGTTCCCACAATCTCGCGTCTTATTCAAAAAAATTTCCCATGCAGAAATTTAAATAAAGCAAATAAAAGATAGAAAAGAGTTTCGAATCAGTAAATCTTCCTACCCCCAAACTTATTCGAAAATCAGAGAGAATAAGTTTGAAAGTCTGATTCAGAATTCAAAATTGTACCTCAATTGTTGGCCTCAGACACCAACTTTATATCTTCTTTCCTCAAACTCTGACCGGTGTGGATTTGTGTCTGCTAGCACTCCTATCTCGGCCGTGGCGAACTCTACCTCGGTCGCGATGGAGCCTTCTTGTCCACCCCCTTCTCGGTCGAAGTGTTCCACATCTCGGACCTCTGTCTCGGTCGTGGCTGACTCTGCCTCAGTCGAAACAGAACTCAAAACTAGTTTTTTTTCAATAAGACAAAGAAAGCAAGTGAAAGCAACAAAGTAATGCATAACGAAATAAAATAAAGACAAAGGAAAAACACAATGGGTTACCTCCCATTCAGTGCCTTATTTACCGTCGTGGCTCGACTCAGCTCAGCTCACCAAGGCGGTCGAGTCCATACTCATCGACCCCTCGAATCAATCATGAAGACTTTTCGGTTTTGAATGATGGTGGTATACTCGGAAGGAGACAGCTTAATTGTCGATTTCACTGACTCGTTTCCTCGTTCCCACCGGATGGCTTCTTCTTCTTCCTCCGGTGTCTCGTCATCATCTTCCTCTTCTTCAACAGTAGTAATCTGGTTGCACTCCCCTTTTCTCTTGTTCTTGTCAGGGTGATTTCTCCCTTCTTGCAGTCAATCAAGACACCAGCTGTGTCGAGGAACTCTCTTCCCAGGATCATTGGAGTGTTGGCATCTTCCTTCATCTCAAGGACAATGAAATCTGCAGGGAAAATCAAGTGACCAACTCTAATAAGCACATCCTCTACAATACCTTTGGGCTTGGACACAGATCGGTCCGCCATCTGGAGGGTAATTGTAGTGGCTCTCATCTCCCCAATCTCGAGCTTCTTGTAGACGGACCAGGGCATCAGGTTGATGCTTGCCCCAGTGTCACAAAGCACATTTTGAAATTCCTTGCCTCCGATCTCGATAGGTATCGAGAAGCATCCTGGGTCAGACCTCTTGATCTGGATCTGCTTCTGTAGGAGTATGCTGCATTCCTCATGAATTTTTACAGTTTCGTTCTCCACGAACTGCTTCTTCTCGCTCATCAGCCTCCTTAGGAACTTCATGTATCCCGGTATCTCCCTGAGAGCTTCAACAAGAGGTATGTTAATATTCACTTTTTTAAGATTTTCAACAAAACGAGTGAATTTAGAATCTTCCCTTTTTTAGCGAATCTCTGCGGGAAAGGCACGGGAGCAACTGGATCAACTCTTCTCTCTTTCTCTTTTTCCTTCTCGCCCTTCTTGGCCTTCTGTTTTGATCGGGATAGGTCGATCCTGGCCGTCCTGCTCTGCTCTGTCTCGGCCGTGTTTTCTTCTATCACGATTGAGCTGCTTTCCTCTGCCTCGACCGGGATGGGCTCCATCTCGGTCGAAACAGAGAGGTCTTCCACGGGATTTTTCTCCTCTGTTTCACTCAATCCTTCTTCCGGGTTGCTCGGACCTTCATATCTCCTTCCAGATCAAAGCGAGATGGCATTGACTGACTTCTCCCTTGCTGGATTTTTTTCCGTCATGCTCGGAAGTTGCCCCGGCTTGTGCTGATTTCCCAAGGTGGTAGAAATCTGACTCAATTGGGTGTCCATCATTTCCAGATGCTTTGTCATCAGTTGCATGTGAGTGGCCATCCCTTTCACTTCATTCTCCACCTTGCCGAACCTGTTGTCTGAACTCTTTATGAATTTTTCCAGTGTCTCTTCCAGCACAGACTTTTTTCTCTCCACGATCTCACCTCCTGTACCTACATCAAAGCCAGGTGGAGGGTGTTCTGCAGCAGTGGGGTTAGCATAAGAAAAACCAGGGTGAGATCGCCCATGGTTATAGTGATACCCCTGATTACCACGGTAGTTATTGTGATACCCACAGCCAATGTAGTTCACCTCCGAATTCGCAGCTCCAGATGAACTGCTTGCTCCCCGGTTGATGTAGTCAGCCTCCACCGAAACAATCGCCATGTTTGGCTCAGTAGTAACAGCAGCAACCTTAGCAGTTCCCAGCTTCTCAATTTCCTCTCGGAGCTTCTTCGCCTCTGCAGCCACATCGACTTCTGGCTTGGCCTCTACAGCTTTGACTGGCATTTGTCTCTCAGTTGGCCATTGATGACTGTTCAGTGCCATGTCTGCCAGCAACCTCATACTTTCTGCTCCACTCTTCTTCATCAGGATCCCGCCAGCAGATGCATCCACCATCTCCTTCATGTGAGGATTCAGACCCTCATAGAAATGACAAACCTGCATCTCGAGATCAATTCCATGTCCAGGGCAGAGTCGCAGAAGCTCCTTGTATCGTTTCCAAGCTTCATGCAGGGATTCATCATACAGCTGCTTGAATGTAGTGATGGCAGCTTTCCTCTTCAGTAGTAGGCTCGGTGGGAAGTAGTTGGTGAGGAATTCTATTCGCAGCTCCTCCCATGTCCCGATTAGGCTTTTGGCAAGCCCAGCATACCAAGACCTTGCCTCGTCTCTGAGTGAGAATGCGAAGAGGTGCATCCTAATGACGTCCTGGGGGACTCCATTCTGCTTTATCGTATCGCACACCTCGATGAACAAGTTGAGGTGGGCGTATGGATCTTCCAATGCTCTCCCCCCAAACTGATTCTGTTGCACCATCTGTATCAGCCCTGTGCGCAGCTCAAAATTGTTGGCGTTGATGCCAACCCTGAATCCTGCTTCCTCCTGCTGTGGAAAAAATCGGTCGAGAATAGACCTCTGTGGGACCACCACCTATCTGTTGTTCAGCTCCGCCAGTCGTGCGGCTTGCTCTGCCTGAATAGCTTGGGCAGCAAGAAGTTCCCTCTCATGTTTTGTATATCCTGCAGCAGCTGTCTCTGTTCTTCTGGTGGCATGTTTTGAAATGGGGCTTCCGGATTTGCTTCCATCTCAAAATTCAGCTTCTTTCCCTTCTTTCTGTTGTTTCTACAGGCTGCTTCAATCTCAGGTATAAAGGGCTCAAGTGTCTTCCCTTTGTTTCGCGTGTTCATGCACCTGCACAGAAAACGAGGGAGAAATCAGATGATCCTGGCCATGGTGGACTTAGTCTCGACCGGGATGGACGCTTCTGTCTCGACCGTTTTGAGATTCAACTCGGCCGGGACAAACACTACTCTGCAAAAAGACTCACACGAAAGAAAACACAGCAACAGACCCAAAGACAAAGAAAAGTAACACCAAACTCAAAAATAAAAAGAAAAATTAAGAAAATACAACCCAATCCAGAAGTTCTTCAAACAATCCAGTAATGACTCGTCGTCTGACTATCCCCGGCAACGGCACCAATTTGATCGATGCTAAATCTGCATACAAATTATAGCATAGGACAAATAAATTTATAAGTACCCGAAGGTTGTCGAACCCACAGGGATAGTGCAATGAAGGGATTCATGTACTGAATATGGTTTTTGAAACCTTTGTTTGGGTAAATCAAAACAGAGATTTTTTGGGTTTTTCAGAACAATTAATTTAAAGAGATTAAAATAAATATTAAAAAGCACAGATTCTAGGGAAATCTACCAATTTGATCAACATGCAAGAAATAAATATTCAAACCCAGAAAAGATATTTTGGTGGAAAATCTATTAATGTGGAATTAATTCCTTGGTCGGGTAATTAAAACCTAAATTACTAATTAGTGATTTATCTCCTCTCGGTCTCAAAATACACCAATTAACCAATTTCATAAAGATTAGATTTTTCCTACGATTGAATTCTTCTTGGTCGGACAAAAAATCAAAAGTATTACATCCTAACTTTCTATTACTAACCTTCACCTCTCGGTCCTTTGATTAATAACTGTAACCTACCTCAATCTTCATCTCTCGATCCTTCGATGAGAATAGATTTAAAACAAAACATAGGATTTAAACCAATTAAAAAGGGTTTGAACAATTGAATCTAAACATGCATCACAGATGGAGAAACCCTAGAACCTGTTTAGGGTTCTAGCCTAACATATTAAAGGAAAAACATTGCAGGGAAAATTAAATATTGCATTAAAAATAATAAAGGTTTAACAAAAATTAAAGAGGAATTCTCAAAAACATAGAGTGAAAACAGAAAATTAAAGCAAAAATTAACAACTGAATGATAACTAAAAAGAGACAAAAGAGAAGGGACTCTAATTCTGAGCTATTCAAGAGTTTATATAGTAGTAGGGTTGAGGCCTTAGATGGTAGGAATTTCCTTCTTGAATTGATGGCTTCAAAAGGAATAAGTTTCTTGGTAGAAACTTCCCTTTTGGGGTCTTCATTGCTTCCAAATTGATGTGTAACTTGAATCCCAAGCAATTCTAGCCCAAATTATGTGGAAAAATCCCAGAAATTCGCCAAAAAACTTCGCCCCGGCCGAGATGGCTTTCATTTCAGTCGAAACAGAGATCATTTTCGCCACTTTCGACCCTTCTGCAAAGTCTCACGGTTTTGGCCATAACTTTCACTCCCAAGCTCCGATTGACACGATTCCAGTTGCGTTGGAAAGCTAATTCAAAAATCTTTCAAATGACATGCTCCATTAGCTCAGATTCCATCGCTGGAAGAAGTAGTGACTGTTCCTTTGAACATCTTCTGCTTTCGGTACGGGTTTTCTATTGGATTTGGCCTAAAACCTGTGAAATCTTACCATGGCAAGCATAACACCCTCTAATATATACTCATGCTCAATTTATTCAAGACAACAAGCTAAAATGCATTAAAGAAAAGAAAAACAAAGCGATAAATGAGTAGAAAAACGAGCTTATCAAACCCCCCAAACTTAAACACTTGATTGTCCTCAATCAACAAAAGAAAGAATCAAAAGTTCAAGCAGGAGAGTAGTGCAATGCCTCACAAGATCTATCACATTCAAACTCGATAATCCACAAGGCATCTGCACTTTTGAAAGAATCAGATAATCTGTAAACTATGGAAGACTCACATGGGAAGTGTTTCGCTCATTCACTCAAGTGTTTAGGGTAATTATTAGATCACACACAAGTCATGCAAATCAAGTTCTACCATAGGCTTGCAAATAATATCAATCTCCACTGCAAATATGTGCACACAAGTCTAAGATCAGAAAGGACTTTATTCAAGGTTGTAATGTAGGCTTTTTAGTGAAAGGTAGGGAAATATATGGCCAAGTGACTAAAATCAATCAAGTTGTACTTCCTCAATCAATCCAAACCACCTTCTATGAACATCTACCCTTCTCCTCCAATATTCAACATCAAACAAGGCTCTTTTATTTACATATTTTTCTCTCTTTTTTTTTTCCACACATCCTTTTATGCTCTAAACAATTTTGGTTATACATTTGAGTTTATAAGGATTAAACACAACAACTATTTATTTTCTTTTTTCTTCTTTTTCTAGAGCCCAACCTTATCTTTTGCTTTTACCCTTCTAATAATATCTTATCCTTCTCAAACAAATCCCAACCCACTCTCATAGACAAGAGTTGATTCCCCTATTTATTTCCACTCATAGACAAAGAAAGAAAATATCATAGGCTCAAAAGGGCAGACTAGGGATAACATTCAATTAGGACAGTGTATGGGAAAATAGGCTAAACAAAGATGGCCTAAAATCACTTCCTAAACCTGTGCACACTAGCAGTCTTGAAAAAAGAAACACAACAAGTTCTAGAGAAACTCAAAATTGCAGACACACTCACAATCGAAATTAACAAAGTCGAGACCGAACACGAATGCGAAATCCAGAAACAAAGAAAAAAATTTGATTGACAAAAGAAATATAAATCAAATCGAACGAAGAAGGAAGAAGAAATCAAATCGCGCGAAGAAAGGAATAAAAAATCTGATGAAATACTATTTCAGATTTAAAAAAGGCTAAATTTACAAAAATAACCTTAATTTTGCAAAACTGCAGAATAATCGAGAAAAATTGCACACGGAGTGAAATAGATCATGAGCGTTGAAATCACAAAATCAAAGGCTGAGATTTATTCTCATTTCTCATACTAAAAACTATTCTCATATGATCACTATATATATATATATATATATATATATATCGAGAGAGAGAGAGAGAGAGAGAGAGAGAGAGAGTTGTAATCATATGTTAACCACTCCCCAGATGTTACCTACAGACCTCATTTGGCGGTGCATTACCTAGACAAGCTAACTACATTATCTAGGCAATATATGGTACATTACGAAAGATAATGTACAAATTGTAATAGATAATGTAATGCAAATAATGTACTACATTATCTTCGTAATGTACCATATATTGCCTAGATAATGTAGTTAGCTTATCTAGATAATGCACCGTCAAATGAGGTCTGTAGGTAACATCTGGGGAGTGGTTAACATATAACTGCATCCCTATATATATATATATATAAGTGTAACTGATATGACACGAATTACAATGTGATTATGCTAGTATATATAGATGTTTATTGCATAAATAATGTTGGGAAATAATTCCTATAATCTGAAGGGATTCGTGAACTGAATCACGAAGTCCGTTTGCCAAGGATCGTTAATTGGAATATCAAAATAAATTGCTATGCCTATGAACAATCCTAGCATGCTCCTATATTATTATGCATAAGAAGGTTATGCGGAATACCTGGATTGATGAAAGATGAAAAACGCGTGCGCGGAGATGCCCTTTGATCTTTCCCACGCACCAAGATTTAATTTCCTAACAGATTGAGGAAATTAATCTAAAGAAAATAATAATATATTTTCGAAAATAAGAGGAGAGAGAAGAAGAATAATCCTCCTGATCTGATCTTCTGATCTGTATCCCAACTCGATCTGAAAATCTGGTGAAGATTATCTATCAGATCCTTTGCCCGGTTGAGAAGCAGAATTTCCTCCTCGTATCTAAAACTCAATCGATCACCACAGCTCCCAATGCTCTGGTTTGCTGTGTGCAATTTGTGATCTTATGAGTTGAAGGTGTATTGAGTTCTGAGGTACTGAGGCCTATTTATAGGAAATTCTTGGCTTCTATTGGGCTTGAGTTATCATGGGCCAGACCAGGGACCAGAATGCAAATAGCAAATAAGGCCTATCAATTAATTAATTCCCATATTCAACCCAGAATATAATTAATTAATTAATATTGATTCATGCCACCAGAGAATCAATACTGTCCTACCTATTTGCTACCACGTTTGAGGAACGGGTTGCATTGGACTCGGTTTATCCCCACATTTAAGGTTACAGACATTCGTTAATTAATTTAAGCTCTGACAAGCTATTTAATTAATTAACATCTTTAATTCCTGAATCAATCCACTCAAACCTTTTTCACTTATGCTTGAACTTAATCAGTCTGCAGGACTTTAGCATAACGAACCTTTTGAGCTGTTCAGGGAATGTCACCATCCTATACTGGATGTGGTTACCTAGTTCAGATACCAGACAGTCATACACAGATCGATATCACCCAAGACTGCAGAAGTACAGGTTCAACTAGAACCCTCTCTACAACTCAAAGTGACATACAATATATGTATACTTCTGTATCCTCATTTAGGTTTAAGATTCCATCGAGTCATAAAGATCTAGATTCGTTTTATGTCAGATAAAAGAATCGATCTTGACTTAGGTCCTCATCAATGTGTGCCCCACACCAGCATACCAAGACATCCAAGATAAGATGCTTATCCGCATATGCTGCAGCCTATACCTACAGTTTATCCTGGAACTGTCTCAGCTGTGATGACTATTTATATCTCGCTAGGTCAAACGATCCATACGATCTTCCGTGATCTTCTACACACCGTATGATCTCCCTATCGACGAGATAAGAGCACTACAAGAAAAAAGCTGATAGACAACACTGAAAAGACAACGGTTTAGGCTTAAAACCGTTGTCGTAGAGTGATATTAGCCTAAACCGTTGTCTATTAGAATCTTAAAACGCTAAAAGACAACGATTTATTCACACTGTTGTTGTTTAAGTGTTGTGTATTCCACAAAAGACAAAGAATATATTTTACTGTTGTCTTTTAAGTGTTGTTATATATTTTATCTATAATTTTAAATTAATTTAAATCTAAAATAAATCTTAAACCTAATAAAATCCCTAAATCCTAATTTTCTCTAACCCTTCTTCAAAATCACAAACCTCACGCACGCTGCCTTCTCCTTCAACTGCTGTTGCACGCCGCTGCCAACAAGATCACCATCCGCCGTCTGCCATCCGCTCGCACGCTGCCTGCACTGCCCCCATCGCCCTGTCCCACTCCTTCGTCCGCTGTCCACACGCCCGCCCGTCCGCTGTCCGTTATCCGCACGCAGACCGCCGTCCGATGATAAGGAGGTACTATTGCAATGCACTATATTCATGCGATTTTTTGTAATTCTTCTTCCAACTGTTTGTCGCGTGCTGACTCACCGCTGTGTTGTTTGTCTCGCTTGTTGATTAATTTATGCTGAGATTAGGGATTCGTTTTGTTGTTTGAAATTCTGTTTAATTGGGGAATTGATTGCTTCACTGAGAGTAGCTAGGATTAGTGTCATTTTCACGGGCTGGGGCAGCTCTTCGTTCAAGATCCGTCCACAGACAACTGTGTGTTCCCCGTCGAGGTCGTCAAAGGGCAGCAAAATAATTATAAGCAGATGTCAGCGGCCGGAGAAAAACTCCGACGGATGCCTGTTTTTGCGGTGGCAGTGGGCTTTGTTTTGGTGTGGTTTTTGGATTGGATTTGAGTTTTGGAATAGTGTTAACTACTCTCAGTTGCTAGCTAGAACAACTAATTTATTCATGTACTTTTTATAGAACAGCATTATCCAGCATTCTGCAATAAAGCATTCAGAAGATATTGGATCTAATCTGCTTCTAAGATTTTTTTCTAATTTGATCGCAATTAATGCACGATCAGCATATTCAATGGAATCAACTCTGCAATTGCCCTCGAGTAGGCTGTTTTTGCATTTGTGTAGCTGTTGTTATGTGGGTGAGTCTTTTGAGCATTGATAATATTCAGGTGTAAGGTTTTAATCAGGTTTGACTGAAAGTTGTTTTCCTCAATTTTACATATAGAAATATGAAAGTGCCTAGGACTTTTTTTATTCGTTTGTTATTTAGATAAAATATTTGAGTTTTCAAATTAATTTTGTTTGTTCACAATGTGGGTTGTGTACAGGTCTCCAGAGGAGCTCTTTGCGAGTCATTGCAATTGCAAAGAAATACGAGCCCACTAAGGTTTCCCTCTCTTTCCATATACGAGAATATGTGTGAATGTGAAACAATATTTTAGTATTCTCAACAAATATGAGCCCCCGGGTTTGATGTTGTTGTTTGTGTAGGTGGTGACACAAGCTGATAGAGTTTTGATTCGTCTTGAGAGCTTCCAGAGGTATTTTTGTTTCTTGTTTCATGTGGTTTGGAATGTGTGGATGTTAATATTTAGGAATAAGCATTTTTCAATTTATTGGAAATAAGGAGTGAGTTCATATATCTATTATTCTGTTTCCAATGCGTAGATAGCTCTCTGCCACACTGTAGGAGTTTATATTCATTTTTCTATTTGGAATATTTCACAAGTAGAACTCTAACTAAGGAAGTCAGTGAAAAACGGCATAAATTGTTTAATTTTTGTGATTTTGGGGGTTATCGGAATTCCGACTTGTTGTGGGTAGAATCTGAGCAGAGCAAGATTTCCTAAGGGCTTTGTTTTTGGGACAGCATATTCTGCTTTTCAGGTAACCCTTCCTCCCTCCCTCTCTACTTGTGATCCCATGATGTTTATCTTGAGTTATTGTTATTTGTTAAGAGAGTCAGAAACAAAGAATAAAATCAGAGTTATATGTTCAGAGATAGATTCTGTGTTCTAATTCTGAGATAATGGTTGCTAGGAATGGGGAAAATATCAAGCTAGTGAATGGGTTTACGTTGCCCCACTTCTGTTGCAAATATCAAGCAGTTAATGGCATACCTATGTTTTGCTGAGAAAGCGCACTTCTGTTGCAAATATCAAGCAGTTAATGGCATACCTATGACTAAAGGGTAGAAAGTAGGGGTGTGCATTCGGTCGGTTCGGTTGAAAACCGACCGAAATTCTGGAAACCGAACAAACCGAACCGAATCTGAAAACCGACCGAAAACCGAACCGAACTACCGGTCAACCGAACCGACAACCGAACCGAACAATTCGGTTCGGTTTCGGTCGGTTCGGTTATAACCGAACTGCTACTATTTTTTTTTAAATCCTGTATAATTCGAAGCAGGGCCACGAACAGCAGGGGTCCAAGCGTTGGCTGCTGCGAGTGCCGACTACTTGCGTTCGTGCGTGAAGATGAGCAACAGAAAGGGGGGAGCGGCGACGGTGGGCGGTGGCGGTGCTGCTGCAGCTTGTCGACTCCGTGCGTGCGAGAGGGGCAGGGCGAGCGAGAGGGGGAGGGCCAGCAAGAGGGGTAGGGAGAGCGAGACGGGGAGGGCGAAGGCAGCGCCGGTGATGGGGGTGAGTGGCGTCGGTGGACGGTGGCAGTGTTGCGTGCGGCCGTGCGGGGGAATCAGGAACGGCGAGAGGGGGGTTCGCTCATGGGGGTTGTGTCGAATAAGGGTTTCAGAGGGAATGGAAAATTGGGAGGAATAGATTAGGTTTTAGATTATTATTAGTATATTATATAAATTTTATGGTACCGAAAGGCGGAACCGAAAACCGAACCGAATCTATTCGGTTTTCATTTTCCAGAACCGAAAACCGAACCGAATTGTGCAGAACCGAACCGAACCGACCAAATTTGAGCGGTTCGGTTCGGTTTTTTCGGTTCGGTCGGTTCTTGCTCACCCCTAGTAGAAAGTATTAGCAGTCATAGTTAGAAAATCAATATCCAACTGAAAATATCAATACCAAAGGCAGACCGCTTTATATATATAAAAAAAAAAAAAGAACAAAAGGAATAAATATGCCAGCTTGTATGTCCCTGTGCCAAACATTTTACACATAAAGTGCCTTGAAGATTTTTTGCGCAGAGAAGCAAAACAATAAAAGAAAGACTCCTAAGTGGACTATAATCAAGGTATGTTCATAAAAATGAAGCAATATTAGTATATTTTTCCTGCTCTGGCCCATTAGTGAAAGGAAGTTATTCATGTATGCTGAAACGGAAATACCGAGAATTTAGCTTCTTACTTATAATAAATTGATTTCAAACATAGGGTCATAAACAACCAGATGGATCCCAATGTGGCTATTATGTGATGAGATATATGAAGGATATAATTGAGGCTGATAATGTGGAGACGATTGGTTCGCTGCAATCATTGGTAATCATTTGCTCTTCTTTTTTTAATATCTTTTAATGAGATATAACATTCTGTTGGGGAAATATTTTTTTTTTCTTTTTTGTTTAACAGTTCAAAATGAGTTATTATGTTGGGGAAATTGATGATGTGCGCAAGAAATGGGCCGACTGTGTTCAAGACTATGTTTAATTATATACATGATGGACAAGTATTTACTTTGTATTTTCGGATAATGCTAGATAAATATTTACTTTGTACTTTCGGATATTTTATATTTTGAGATATTGATTGACAACTACTTTGGGGATATTGTTGATGATTAATGTGATTGCTAATTAATGAAAGTTTTAATTATATTTTAGTGGATTTCGTGATTTAAATTGTGTATTATTTTGTTTACCTAATAGTTTACTAACAGGTTTAAAATTAATTTTTAATTTATTAATCTACGACAACGATAAATATAGATGCGTTGTTGTTTAAAGTGTGAAAAACCGTTGTCAAAAATGTAAATAACAACACCCACATTCGTGAATTGACAATGGTTATAAATCGTTGTCGTATATATGTAAAACAACACATAAAAACCATTGTCGTAGCTATAGACCTAGTGTAGACGTAGGTTGTGTTGTCGTAGATACCCCCCTTACGACAATGGTTTTTACCCGTTGTCGTACGTAATTACGACAACAGTTAAAAGCCGTTGTCGTAGGGGGGTATCTACGACAACACAGCCTACGTCTACATAGGTCTATAGCTACGACAACGGTTACAACGGTTTTTAACTGTTGTCGTTCTACAATTTTCTTGTAGTGGAGGATAATTGTGTTTGCGACACATGTTTGTTAATTCAGACAGGAGATGAACATACAACAGTTATTATTCCCAGTATATTAACCAATAAACCTTGTACATAATATACCAATCATAATGCTTTCAGTATATAGATCCATCATAATCTCCCTTAGGATTACATTGTAAAAGGTTTTGTTGGATCAAACCTTACTAGAGTGGTCGATCAAATGCTGAAATATAGTATAGTCTAGCATACTCTGTAATGTCATGTATAGGTTATAAATTGAGTTGTAATAGATTAGTCTGCTAGAGGATTTCCTAGCAGATATCGAAGGACAACGTTTGCTAAAAGTCATACGCTAGCAGATTGAGTGTCAACGGAAGCGTTCAGCAAACCAAGACACGATAGCAGATCGCTAATGAACATTAGCAAAGCAGAATGTCAAAGGCTGAAACTATACTGCCGTTCTGACAAAAAGCACACACAAAGGACGAGACTTTCCCGAAGTAGCTCGGAAAGTACAGATCAATACCAAAAAGTGATTGTTCAAGTCTTATCACTCTCGGACAAAAGAGACGTGTCTAACGGATATGGAGATTCAAGATTTGAATCTCCACCGATAAAAGGAAGGTCCAAAAGAGAGAATCGACTACTACTTCTACTACTGCTTCAATCAGAACAGATATTCGCAAACATTCAAGTGTGAGATTCCTTTGACAAAGCGAAAAAAGCGAAAAAGTATTCAGTTGAGAGCTCGTGATAAAAAGAGTATTCAAAGCTCTTAACAACCAAGAAGTGTCTTTCATTGAATATCTGACACTTCTCTTTAAGAGATTCCTTAACTTCGGTTGAGAATCTTCAATCATTGAGATAACTTCCATCCTAGGAAGATTCAACAGTCATTCCTATAAAGGGTTGACTCCGACGGGCTTTTAACCGCATTCCTGAACAGTTTCGAGGGAAACTATAAAAACCTCACCAACAGCGAAGGACAAGTTACACGAAGGTTCCGCCCTTGACTTGGCCGTAGCTGTGTTTGGAAAAGTACGAATCGGAGGATAGCTTTGTTGTGGCCGGTTCGAAAGTTAGCCGCCTACTACAAGTGTTTGGCGAATCCTTGTATTTTCGTATATTTTTCTAGTGGAAATCTTAGCGTTTCGGCTAAGGAGTGGACGTAGATCTATTTGGATCGAACCACTATAAAATACTGTGTTCATCTACTGTTTTATCATTAACTATTTAAAATTGATTTAAAACCTAGCAACAGAGTTGCTATCGTATATCTGAAAAGAACATATAACATATCTTGAGCTTTAATAACTCCTGAAACAAAGATAAGTGTAAGTGACGTTTAATCATTCCGCTGCATTTCGTGTTTACTCTTAAGCACGACGACTCTGATATTTGAGGACTAACAAATAATATTTTAATATCAATAATATTTTTCGTGTTATTACATTAATTATAATATTAACATTGTTTTTCATATGTTATTTTTTATTTTGTTTTAATATATATAAATTTGGAGTCGGTCATTTTTATAATGTTTTTTAAATTTCTTTTGTTTATATTTCTCAATGAAACAAAATTTGCTTGGGGTGGTTGTTCAACCGTACCTTAAAAATGGTAGGTATTACCGAATCTTCACTTTTTCTTTTTCTTTTTTCACTTTTTTATAGTTTTAGAAGGGAAAAAAACATGGTAAGAAAGTTGGCTGTTGTGTGAAGCCAACAAATATTTATATCCTACTTGGTCCACATTAGGGTTAGGGAAACCAAATGGAGATCCTATTCCCACCAACCTATCAAATCTAAGTTGGAATCTAAAAATATAAATTAGTATTATTGATTTAGAGTTTGAAAGATAATTTATTAGTTATAGGATTAAAACAATTTTGATCTAAATAATTCTAGAAATTTTCAATTCATCATCCAAAAATAAAATTTCCTATCAAGGATCTTAATATTAGGTTCTATATTCACTCAAAAAAAAATATATTAGATACTATATTGAGAATTTAGAATTTTAAAGTTCTGAATTGACAATTTATTTTCTAGATCCTGAATTGATTATCAAACTATCTTCTAAATCTTGTATAGACAGTACTCCAATAATAAAACTCTTTTTTTTTTTCAAAGAGTACAAGACTCCTTTATATTGTTGTTTCTCTCTAGGGTTAAGTGTAAACTATTCATAGTTGGATTTAATAATAATTTTTTGAGTGAGTTTAGTAAAGTTTTTTATTAAATAATATAAACTTAGATTTTATAGTAGTAAATTCGTGAACTTTTAAATAAATTAATTTGAAAATAGGAAATTATTAACTCATAAAATTTACATTTTTATAGTAATAAATGTAATAAATTTTGGATTAACTTTGATAGTTATAAGAAAAAGAATGAACTTGAGTAAACAAGATATTTTCGGAACTCAGTTTACTTTTAAATCAAAATAATTAATATTTAAGGCAAAAATTTGCGTTAGGCAGAGCTAAACGGTTTAGGCGGGTTTTATCCTACCCAAATAGGTTGATCCATCCCAAATAAGGTTTATTATATGAGTTTGAGTTGGATAAATGGATAAAACCCGCCTAAATTGTTTAGGTCTGCCTAACCTAAGACCTTCCCATATTTAAATATATAGAAAGTTATAACATAGGGACTTCAATGCTTTCTAATAAAGTTTCAACATGAACAAAAATCAGATTCATTGATTATTGTTAGACACGAAACCATTATGAAATAAGACATTATTATTCAGTACTGTAATAATTATATTTGAAGTTCAAAAACTTCCAAATAAAATAAATCACTCTACCTCACCGACTTCACTCAATCTCCACCGTTAGCACCAACTGCCAGGGGTAGTAGTACATCGACGCTTAAAGGAAATCCAAGTTTTTTTTTTTTTTTTTTTTGGGGGGAATAAAAACAAATTTTTTTTTTTTTTTTTTCGAGGGAAGTAAATCCAAGTTAAACATGAGAACATTTGCAATTCCACCCACTCCCCCCTACCCCACCACCCACGCACCCACCCACGTCCCAACTCGTCTATGTGACGACGGACCAATAATCATTATTTAAAAAAAATAAAAAAATGATTGGGCCATTCTCTCTATAAATAAGCCTCAAGTTCATTTCCTGATACCCACAAATATTTGGCGTTCCTTTTGAGGTCTGAACAAATCTTGTCTACTGTAGAGTTGATTCATTTTTAAGGTACATAATCTTTAGCAGACATAGGTTCTGTCGGTCCTGTTTGATTTACTGTTGCTTTGAATGTTCTTGTCTACAATTCGTTTTCCGGTTCTTGATTTTGGTTACCTGGATTTGGGAACTGGACCGCTATGATGGGATGATTTTAGTGTATAGTGGGATGTAGCTAATTATTTGACTTGAAACTCTTCAGATAATCCTACATTCCTGAGGCAGCGTAAGAGATTATTTTCTATGTAAATTTGTACCATTGTTGTTTTGTGATTTTAGATTTTTGAATCATTCATGGTAAGATTTGTAATTAAATTAGGCTTCCGGTACGTCTCTGAATCTTGCTTGTTTGGCTCCTAAATTAGCAGCTCTGGATCTGAATCACATGAACTCGAACTCCTATGGATAATGGTTGCGGATATTGAACTCTTAAGTTGAGATTTAGCTATATGATGATGTTTGGCTAGATTTGCTCTTAATAGTGTTATTTCTTTATTGAATGAGTCCATGATTTCATTCCTTCGAGTTTGAGTGATCTCTTAGTAAAGAGACGAGTTCTTCTTCACTTTTATGTGTGGTCCATCACTGTGTTAAAGTAGACTCCTTTTGCCAATGTAGACACTAAAGCAATATCTTTATCCATGATGAAGCTTGTGGTATATCTTTCTTGGTGTTCACCTTAAGATATCGTCTGAATTCTTGGTTCAATATTTTGGAAATTGAAACATGGCTTCATTTTCTTACTTTCTGCACACATGGTGAGCTTGTGATGAGATTTATGCTTGCAGGTTAACGACATGGACAACACCTTCCTGTTTACCTCGGAGAGCGTAAACGAGGGGCACCCAGACAAGCTCTGTGACCAGATCTCTGATGCAGTTCTTGATGCCTGTCTCGAGCAAGATCCTGACAGCAAAGTTGCCTGTGAAACTTGCACCAAGACCAACATGGTGATGGTGTTTGGTGAGATCACAACCAAGGCCAAGATTGACTATGAGAAGATCGTGCGTGACACCTGCCGTACAATCGGATTCATTTCTGATGATGTTGGTCTTGATGCTGACAAGTGCAAGGTTCTTGTCAACATTGAGCAGCAGAGCCCGGATATTGCTCAGGGCGTTCACGGCCACCTGACCAAACGGCCGGAGGAGATCGGTGCTGGTGATCAGGGGCACATGTTCGGTTATGCCACTGATGAAACACCTGAGTATATGCCTCTCAGCCATGTTCTTGCCACCAAACTAGGGGCTCGTCTCACAGAAGTCCGTAAAAATGGTACTTGCCCCTGGTTGAGGCCTGATGGAAAGACTCAAGTTACAGTCGAGTACTACAATGAGAATGGAGCTATGGTTCCTATCAGGGTCCACACCGTGCTCATCTCGACTCAGCACGATGAGACGGTCACCAATGATGAGATTGCCAAGGATCTAAAGGAGCATGTCATCAAGCCTGTCATCCCGGAGAAGTATTTGGATGAGAAGACAATATTCCACCTGAACCCCTCTGGCCGGTTTGTCATTGGTGGACCTCATGGTGATGCTGGTCTCACTGGCCGGAAGATCATCATCGACACCTACGGTGGTTGGGGTGCTCACGGTGGTGGTGCTTTCTCCGGGAAGGACCCTACCAAGGTCGACAGAAGTGGTGCCTACATTGTTAGGCAGGCTGCCAAGAGCATTGTAGCCAATGGACTTGCTCGGAGATGCATTGTGCAAGTCTCGTACGCCATCGGTGTGCCTGAGCCGTTGTCTGTTTTCGTCGACACTTATGGCACCGGAAGCATCCCGGACAAGGAGATTTTGAACATCGTGAAGGAGAACTTCGATTTCAGGCCAGGGATGATCTCAATCAACCTGGACTTGAAGAGGGGTAACAATGGGAGATTCTTGAAGACGGCGGCATACGGGCACTTTGGCCGAGACGACCCCGACTTCACATGGGAAGTTGTCAAGCCCCTCAAGTGGGAGAAGCCACAGAACTGAAATGGGATCATATGGTTTGTTGAGGTATTAAATAAAATACTACTTGCTGCTAATGGTTTTCAACTCAAAATGGTGCATTTTTAGGTTCCCTTGTTTTTGGTATTTCTTGTTTATTTAACCTTCTCTCGCAGTCTGGTTTACGATGAGAGAGATGGATACAGGATGTATGCCATGGTGTTGTAGGCTATTAAATTTTAATACATGATGTCTGAGTCATAATATCAGCAGCTGAGCTCCGCAAGAAATGTTGATTTTATAGGAATGAATGAAATTGCTTGCGATTATTATTCCTTTTTTATTCATTATCTGTAGATTGTTTCTTCTAGATGATTTTAATCAAGTTGGATAATAAAAGAGTGTCAAATGCTCTACAAAGTTGAGCTCTTGCATCGTAGATTCACATGATGTCATGATGATGCTTATTCATGAATTCAATTTGGGCAAAAGTGGATAACGACCTATTTATATTTCCAAATAAATATGTAAATTATCAATTTGTTTCAAAATTACGACGAAAATGCAAATATGAGGAATAATCTTTTTGATGTTTCAATGCCTAGCGAAACAATGATAATTTAGGATAGGCAAATGACTTTTAAAAAGTTGATATCGTTTTCTTTGAATTTTTTTCTTTCAAAAATCTCAATTTCTTCTTGTCAAATTTCAATTCTATTATAATTTTGAAACCAAATTTATAGTTTAAAATTTATTTAGGAATACATAGGGATGGTAATTTGTGCGGATTTGATCTCTAAGGGTTGTTTTAGCATCGGCTGCTATTTGGCTCCAGAAGCGGGCAATGTCAAAACTCGGGGGAAGAAAACCGTCTCCCCCTTTTCGGACGCCCCAAATATCTTCAAGCTTGTCCCTTGGTATCTCGTAGTGCTCGTTCAGAAGCTGAAAGGCAATAGTGGTCGGCTCTAACTCTAGCTGAACCTCATAGACATGGAGTGAGGCCAGAAACTCCAGGACAAGTGACGGGTATGTTGGCCACTGCTCCGTCATCCAGGCACTCCAGTCTACTCTCTCCAAGAGAGCCTCCACATCAGCTTGAATGCCCAGCCTTTCCATTGTTGTCGTGCATGGATAGAGTGTCTGCCCGACGGTGAACTCATCACTCGAGAGCTTCCTGAAACGCCTCTCGTATGCCCGGTTTGCAAATATTGGGCGGAATTCCATGCTAAACAGCAAGGGTAGCAGGGAAGGTGTCAAAGTTCATCAATAATCTTCACAAAAATCCCCAAACATCAATATGACAAAATGTGCAATTCCCCACAAAATGCATCTACCCATGCGAAATAGACTCGACATTCACGCAATTCAACTCCTATACTAGCATATTACATCAAAATCTGAAAGAATTTTACCCCAAAGCAATATGACAAGAACAACACCACCAACAAGAATTATCCCCCAAACTCATGTTCGTCAAATTCAATGAAATTAAAGCGACAAATCCATGGTAAGCGAGTGTATCGACTAAAACAACTAACTATATCGAATAATCATAACGAATAGCAACGAAATCGACGAAAATGCAAAAATGGAAACAAGGGCACCAAGTTCAATTTTCATCAAAATCAAGCTCAAATCCTTCACAACATATGAAATCATCGAAGATGGAAGGTTTAGGATACATACCGTGGATTGTAGCGACGAATTTGGAGAGAAAAATTCGAGGTGGGCATTTTTGGAGAGAAAGAAATCGTGCGTGTGTGTTTGTGAGGAAAAGAATGAGGGTTTTGGGTTTTAAACCCCTCTGTCCGGGCTCTGAAATGTTCACGTCGATCGACGAGGCACCCCCATCGATTGACGTGGCCGAAATTCCCTTGTCGATCATCAACGATTGGCGTCGATCGACGAAGCCCAGAAACACACGTCGATCAACGCCAAAGGGCAGCGATCGACGTGGCCCCGACAGATGACTTGACCCGACGAAATTCAAAAAATTTTGGAAAAACGAAACTCAACTGACTCGATTTGACTGAATTTAAAAATACAGAATTAAAAGAAAACAGTAAATTGTTGGGTTACCTCCCAACCAATGCTTGGTTTTATGTTTCTAGCTCGACAAAACCTGTGAATTCAAGGGCGGTTCAAGTAATACTTCTCCACCACTTCGACTTGAAGTGGGGTGTAGTATGGCTTCAGGTTTTGCCCGTTCACCTTGAAGTTCTTCCCATCTTGGTCGGCTAACTCAACTACACCGTTCATGAATTGACAAATCACATTGTATGGTCCGGCCCACTTTGACTGCAGTTTTTCGGGCATAAATCGAAGACGCGATTTGAAGAGGAGAACTTTGTCACCGGCATGGAACACATGTGAGCGAATCCTCTTGTCGTGGAATCTCTTCGCTCGATTCTTGTAGATGACATTGTTCTCATAAGCTTCATCCCGAAAGTCTTCGAGCTCATTCAATGCCATGGCTCGCTCTTCTGCGGCTGTCCTCCAATCCAAGTTTAGTTCTTTCACTGCTCTCCAAGCCTTGTGCTCCATCTCCACTGGCAGATGACAGGACTTCCCGAAAATCAGCTGGTAAGGTGATGTCCCAATGGGTGTTTTGTAGGCGGTGCGGTATGCCCATAATGCATCATCAAGTACAGCCGCCCAATCCTTTCTTTGCTTCACCGTCTTTTCCAGAATTTGTTTGATTTCTCGGTTGGACAGCTCTGTCAGCCCATTCCCTTGCGGGTGATATGGAGTGGTGACTCAGTGTTTGACTCCGTACCTCGCGAGAAGAGTAGTCAGCCACTTGTTGCAGAAGTGGGATCCCCCATCGCTTACCAAGGCTCTTGGCATCCAAAATCTCGTCATGAGCTTTTGCAGGAACTTGATGACCACTTTGGAGTCGTTTGTGACCGTTGGAACGGCCTCAACCCATCATGACACGTAGTCCACTGCCAGAAGTATGTATGAGAACCCTTGGGATGGCGGAAAAGGTCCCATGAAGTCGATCCCCCAAACATCAAAGATCTCGACTTCGATGACCGGCGTCTGTGGCATCTCATCTCTTCGCGAGATATTGCTGATCCTTTGGCAGCGATCACAACTCGTAATCCATCCACGGCAGATCTCGTAGATGGATGGCCAATAGAACCCGCTGGCGAGAATTTTGAATGCTATCCGGTTGGCTGAATGATGGCCGCCACTTGGAGATGAATGGCAAGCTTCGAAGATTTTTTGCCACTCGGACTGGGGCACACATCGGTGGATGACGCCATCAGCACATCTACGCCACAGATAGGGATCCTCCCAATAGTAGAATCTGACGTCGTGCAGAAACTTTTTCTTTGCATATGGAGAAGAGTCCGGAGGAAGTACACCGCCGACCAAGTAATTAGCGAAGTCTACATACCATGGAGTTTTGGACTCGTACATCTCTTTCAAATCCCTCGTAGCGTAGATCTGTTCGTCAGGGAATGTCTCTCGGATTGTTATTTGCTGATCATCCCCTTCGACCGGTGGCTCGAGTCTTGACAAGTGGTCGACGATCACGTTCTCGCTCCCTTTTCTGTCCTTGATCTCCAAGTCAAACCCCTGTAGCAACAATATCCATCGGATCAGTCTTTGCAAACAAGTATCAGATGGATGCATGGTCGGTGTAGATAATCGTCTTGGAGCCTATAAGATAAGGCCAGAACTTGTCGAAGGCATATACGACCGCGAGCATCTCTTTCTCCGTGGTGGTGTAGTTGCATTGCACCGGATTCATGCTCTTGCTGGCGTAGTGAATTACATGGAAGAGCCTTCCTTTCAGTTGTCCCAAGACTGCTCCAACTGCATAGTCGCTGGCGTCGCACATCAATGTGAAGGGCTCATCCCAGTCAGGCGCGTTCAAGACTGGCTTAGTCACCAGTGCTTCTTTTAATCTCTCAAACGCCTTCACACACTCATCATCAAACACGAAGGAGACATCCTTCTCCAACAGGTTGCACAAGGGCCGAGATATCTTTGAGAAGTCTTTGATGAACCTCCTATAGAATCCGGCGTGCCCTAGGAAACTTCGGATGACTTTGACATTTGTTGGTGGTGGCATCTTCTCAATGGCTATCACTTTTGCTCGGTCCACTTCAAGTCCTTCAGCTGACACTCGATGTCCCAACACAATCCCTCCTCGCACCATGAAGTGGCATTTCTCCCAATTGAGGCAGAGGTTAGTCTCGGTGCATCTCTCGAGTACGGTAGCCAGATTCTGCAAACAAACATCGAATGAGCTACCAAAAACCGAGAAATCATCCATAAATACCTCCATGACATCTTCGATCAAGTCGTGGAAGATGGCCATCATGCATCTCTGGAAGGTAGCTGGTGCATTGCATAGTCCGAAGGACATCTGACGGTAGGCGAATACTTCATATGGACAGGTGAATGCTGTCTTGTGTTGATCTTCAAGCGCCACTGCTATCTGGTTATACCCTGAGTAACCATAAAAAAACAATAAAAAGGGTAACCGGATAATCTATCGAGCATTTGATCAATGAAGGGAAGAGGAAAATGATCCTTGCACGTGGCGGTGTTCAGAGCGCGGTAGTCGATGCAAAATCGTCATCCCGTGATTGGTCTTGTCGCAACTTCCTCTCCATCGTCATTCTTCACTATCTGCATCCCCCTTTCTTGGCTACTACTTGTGTAGGGCTCACCCACTTGCTATCGGAAATTGGGTAGATCATGCCATGGTCAAGGAGTTTGAGAACTTCCTTCCTTACGTCTTCTTGCATGATGGGATTCAGTCGTCGTTGTGCTTGTCTCTCCGTCCTCTTCAAGGATGATCTTGTGCATGCACAGCGAAGGGCTGATTCCCTTGATGTCTCCCAAAGTCCATCCAATGGCGGACTTATTTTTCCGTAGGACTCGTAGCAGTTTGTCCAACTCCCCCTGTGTAAGATATGCAGAAACAATAACAGGGTAAGTGTCATCAGAACCCAGAAATGCATACCTGAGATGTGTCGGAAGCGTCTTGAGTTCCAGAAGTGGTGGATCGGAGTCGGAAATCAGCTTTTCCAGGTCAGCATCGATCGATGGAGAGGTCCCGTCGAGCGACGTGGTCTTCGAAGGGTCGTCGATCGACGAGACATTGGCGTCGATTGACTTGCTCTTCTCCCCGTCTCCTTCCGGCTGATTCCGACGGTAGTGATTAGGCAGCGGTTAACTCTTGGTTTCTTTTCTCGAGTTATTTCCACAAACACGTCCAGCTCCACAACCAGATCCAGGATCCCCTCTTCTGCATCGTCCAGATTTGTTGACGAGAACAGTGGATGTTGTAGGCAGTTTTCCAGAAAATCTGGTTCACTTTTGAGAGAGGCAAAAGGAGAAGACATCACCGGGCTGAAGCAGTTAATCATGTGGCATTCTTCTTGATAGCTTCCTTCATTGTTCTTCTGCATTGCCTTGTAGATTGAGAATGTAACTGACTCGTTGTTCACTCGGAATGTCAATTTGCCATCTCGAATGTCAATCAATGCCCCTCCGGTTTTCAAGAATGGCCTTCCAATGATCAGAGGAATGTTCCGATCTTCTTCCATGTCTAGCACCACGAAATCGGCTGGAATGATGAAATCTTTTACCTTCACCAGCACGTCTTCCACGATGCCTTTCGGATATGAAACTGATCGATCGGCCATCTGAAGTGAGATTGTAGTGGGCTTGATGTTTCCGATCTTTAATCGCTTGAAGATTGACAGCGGCATCAGATTGATTGATGCTCCAAAATCGCAGAGGACTTTCCCAAAGGTTTCTCCTCCGATCACACAAGAGATTGTGAAGGAACCCGGGTCCTCCCTTTTGATTGGCATCTTCTTTTGAATAATGGCGATGCACTCTTCGAACAGGTTGATCGTCTCATGCTCCAAGAAGGGTCTTTTTTGAGATACCATGTCTTTCAGGAACTTGATGTATCCGGGCATCTCTTGCAGGGCTTCGACCAATGGAATATTGATATGCACCTTCTTCATTGTTTCCAGGAATCGTGCATACCTCTCGTTCATCTTGGTCTTGGCGAACCGCTGCGAAAATGGCAGAGGTGGTTTCTTTAGAGGTGGAACGGGGGCTGGTGTCGATCGACGAGGATCAATGTTGATCGACGTGGATTCAGGAGCTATGTTCTCGTCAGCGACAGTTTCTTCGCCCTGCTCGGCTTCTTTCCCTACCTGCTTTGGTCCTTCATAGGATTTTCCCCCTCTCAGAGTTATGGCGTTCACTTGGTTCCTCTGATTCTGGTTCTTGGGATTGACCTGAGTGTTGCTCGGAAGTTGTTCCGGCTTGTGTTTAGTTCCAAGAGCATCGACAATCTGACTGACTTGGTTCTCAATGATCTGCACATGCTTCTGCATCTGGTCAACCTTAGTGTTCACGCCCGAGATTTCTTGCTTGAGCTTGGCTACCGTGTCAGTGGAGCCTTTCATGAATTTAGCCAAAATCTCCTCGAGATTTGGCTTTTTCTTCTCCACAACTGCCCCATCTTGCACGGCAAATCCCGGTGGTGGCTGCTCTGCGGCTTGAGGGTTTGCATAGGAAAATCCAGGGTGATTCCTCGCATGATTATAAGTGTAGGGCTGGTTATGCTGCTGATTGTGTTGCTGATACCCTCCTCGGTAATTGTTTTGATAACCGCCTCTTTGAATGAAGTTTACTTCGGCACCCTCACCATCAGGTGGAACTTGCACCATCTCAACTGCAACGACAATTTTCTCTTGCTTCAGTGTAGCGAACTCTTCCTTGAGCTTTTTCAACTCAGTTGCCAAATCAGGTTGTTCGGCAACTTTCTCCGCCACTTTTTCGACTGCTTTCACGGGTCGAGTTCGATTTGAGGACCACCGTTGAGTGTTGTTGGCCATCTTTTAGAAGAATTTCAGGGCTTTCTTTCCGCTTTTCGTCATGATGGTATCTCCCAATGTAGTGTCCACCAATTTGACGGTCTTGTCATTGAGTCCTTCATAGAATGCTTCTGCCTGCTCTCCTGGCAGAAAGCCATGTCCGGGGCAAGATCTCAGTAGTTCTTTGAATCTTTCCCACGTCTCACTGAAGCTTTCATCAGGTCTTTGAGCGAATCTAATGATTTCCTTTCTTCTCTGCCTGATGACATTCGGAGGGAAGAAATTTTCCAGGAACTCATTCCTCAGTTCAATCCATGTGCTTATGATTTCCTTGTCCAACGCAGTGAACCATGATTGTGCCTTATCCCTAAGAGAGAATGCGAACAGACTCATTCGGATGACACTCTTGCTGACTCCTCCGATCTTGACAGTGTTGCAGAGCAGAATGAACTTATCCAGATGTGCATAAGGATCCTCAGTAGCCCTTCCTCCGAATTGATTTTGTTTGACCATCTGCACCAATCCAGTCTTCAGCTCGAAATTGTTGGCATTGATGTCAATCCTGAAGTCTGTCTCCCTGAATCGAGGTTTATAGCCGTTCTGCATGGCCTCCTCCTCTACCTCATTGTCAGATTCCTCTGGCGGATTCTGGTTGTCATCCTCTTCATTGTCAGGATTGTCGTCAAACAGTGGGTTATGAAGGACATCCATTCCATTTGGATTATTCCTCTCGAGGTCTCTTTCCAGATTGTACTGTTGGATTTGCGCCCTCATAGCTTGAACTTCTTGGAGAAGCACAACCTGCTCCTCCACAGTTAGCATTGGTGGAGGTGGTACGTTGTCTTCCATTGTTTGATTACTCGAGCCTTCCTGAGCACGCTTGTTCTTTCGGATCTTTCTGCAAGTAGCTTTAATATCCGGGTGATAGTATAGCGGGTCCTTTCCTCTAGCTCTCGTACTCATGCACTACCTGTACAGCAAATGAGGTAGTGAGGTAAGACTGAAAATAAAACGAACCAACTAAAATTGAAAAACTAAAAAATCGAAAAACACCACGGCGTTCAATCGACGAGCTATAGCATCGATCGACGGGGTAATGACACACGCGTCGATCGACGGAAAATCACGTCAATCGACGTAGACGACGAAAAATACGAAAACACGAAGAAAATACAACCTAATGATGTACTTTGATCACAGTTTTAATAGTAAGATTAATTCTATTCTTTCCCCGGCAACAGTGCAAAAATTTGATCGCTAAATTATTAAACAGCGATTTAGCAAAGCTAATAATATAGCGGCAAATAAAAATTATCGATCCCACGGGGAAAGAAGCAACGAAAAACCCTAAGTACTAAAACATTAGTTCTCAAAATACTAGTTAGGGAAAAGTCAAATTTTGGGTTGTAATTATTTTGAAATTCTCAATACTTGCGAATTAAATTTAAGACAGAAAACTAAATTGCTTTTGATGAAAACGATTGTGAGAGTACAGATTCCAGGGACATTTACCTATCAAGTATGACATGGATGAATGAATTGATTATTTCCCAATTTAATTCCTCTTCGTAGTGAAACATCAAAAATGTATTATGAACTTCTTTGTTGGACAGTTCATAAAGTAGATTAATTAATTACCTATCTCCGCTCGGTCACAAGATAAATTAACTAACTCCAAAGATCTATAGATTTATCCCTACAATCAATCTCCTTCAGTTACGACAAGAAATTAGATTATATTGTGAAAATCTCTTTTCATTGAAAACTATTACAGTTACGTCTCAAGTAATCAACTAAGTAATCCTAAGATGTGGCCAAATACTCAAGATTATGAATAAACTCAGATTTCACAAACTACGAAGAGAAAGGGAAAATAATTTAATTAATCAAAACATGCATACATTGATAGTTCGAAACCCTATAATCTGAAGAAGAAATTAGTTACACATATTCAGAGAAATATTCATCATAGAAAAATAAAACCTGAATTGCATAAAAACTCGGTTCTGAATCCCACAGAAATCTATCTTCAAACGTAAAACTCTAAAAAACTTGGAAATCTTCAATACTAAATTCTCTAATTTTCTCTAATGATTTTCCACCCTAAAAACGAATTTACACATAGCTATTTATAATAGTGAAGGATGTATCAAACAGTATCTAGGAGTAGATATGTGTTTATCTTCGAATCAGACTCAGATCAGGAATCCCGCATGCGCGTTGACCATTGGAGAACAACGTCGATCGACGCTGATGAAGCACCCTCGTTGATCGACGTGGAATGGCGTCGATCAATGTGGACGTGTTGCTTCCGTCGACCTTCTCCTTCGTCGAGCACTTCTTTTCCAATCTTCGCGTCGATCGATTAGACATCCCCGTCGATTGACGTGGTCCTGAACTAGGAACCTATTCTTCGTTGTTCTCGACCAAAAACCTGCATGATTCATCAAACACGACATTACAAGTACAAAAGCCAATTCATGCACGAAAAAGACACTAAAAACGATCTCAACACCACACAATTAGTCAAAGAACGACCAGATAAGTTGGTGAAAATCCTAACTTATCATTGGTCGACACAGAGGGACAGAGGGAGATAATTTGATTTTCTTGTCCAATCGTGATCCGAATTGAGTTGTTTTCGATGTTTAAGCATGATATATGATTAGTAAAGCATGTTATGATTATGATTAGACGCTGGATTATGAAATTGAGTATCGAGTTTGATTAGTTCGATCAACATGAAGTTAAATGCATGATTTAGCGTTCAAAAGTGATAAACGTAATTTGAATCGAGTTAATTAGTTAATCATGAATTGATTAACCGTGTTGTTTGAGTTGAAGAAGTAACATGTGAAGAGAATATGTGTTAAAAAAAATTGGAAGGTGTCAGTTAGATGTCAATCATAGGTCCTGATTACATCAAGTATTGTCAGCTAGGTCTGATTGAGATACTTAGACTGTCCATCCTAATTAAGTACATGTTGTATAATTATTGTTTGAAGGGAAGTTGAAGGATAAAGTCGTTACAGCTCAACTACACAATTAACGAAATCATCTAATTATTTGTAAGGAAAACATAGGTGAGGACTATTTCAGTAAAAATAAATGTTTTATCGAGCTTCATGCTCAACTTTCAAAATGAGTGTGAAAATGTTTTGTTTTAAATTGAATGCTATGCTTAAAACTGTTTTGTGCTATCATATTTGTACCTCTGTCGATTGCTATCATCAGAGAGCTTATTTAATGAGAATGAATCAGGATTTTACTACGCTTATCTCATTAAAAGAAAAGGTTGGAGCCTTAATTATTTGCGCCTTGTGTGCGTTTGGGTAGTTCAGCTGACGTGCTGATACCTTGGAGGATAAGGTGTTGAAATCGATCATTGTCTCAAAGTTGTGCGATTCTGAGACAATGTGCACATATTGATGACAGTGGGTTGAGTGGTTCGTCCATTCCCAGTTGTTCATTGCAACTTGGAAGTGGGCCAGCTTTCAGTTACACTACGGTAAACATATATGATAACATGGTAGATAGTTGCGCAGCAAATAAAAATGATTTAGATAACACAGTTCTTTTTAATAAAATCTCGTGTCTATCTATGTGAGTGGCATAACATTCATATTTAAACTGTATGTTATCGGGTATGTCTCCACGGGGTACATTTGTACTCAGACCCTCGTATTATTTCTAAAATACACAGGTTAAGTGGCAGGGATGGAGGAACAGTGGTGTAAAGGTTTTGGAAGTAGATCCTGAGATATACATCTTCACATGCATATCTCCACCACGTATCACACCACTGCACGAACCTCTGAAACTATTTACTTCCCTTATTTTTGCAATGTTTTGAAAAGATGTTTATAACTCCTTACTTATGTTGGTTTATGAATGTTGTTTACTTATTTTGAAATGAATGGATGTTAAATCTTTATTTTTGTTATTAGTCTTCCGATGTTTTATTCAAAAAAATATTTGAAAATTGCCGACCACGACTGTAGCGTGCCCCAAAATTAGGTAGGTCAGCTGGGGGCATTACAGAAAAGCCAATAAATTAATCAACATCTTTTATTACCGAGTCAATCCACTAAGCATTTTTCATTTATGTTTGAAATTATCATCTTGCAAGACTTTAGCATAATGAACCTTTTGAGCTGCTCAGGGAATGTCACCATCCTATACTGGATATAGTTACCTTGTTCCAGTCATAGACGACTATCCACATACTACTACCACCCAAAATACAGATATAAGAGTGCAACAAAGACTCTCCACCATACAATCTCAAAGTGACACAGAAATCCGCTTATATCTCCGTACTTTCATTTGGCTTAGGACTCCATCAGACCATCAAGATCAAGATTCCTTTAGTGTCAGATAAATGAATCGATCTTTACTTAGGTCTTATCAATGCGCACCGCACACACCAGCAAACCAAGTAATCAGGATATGCAGCTTATTACCGCGTATGTTGCAGCCTATATCGACAAACTATCCTGGGACTGTCTCAGCTGTGATAACCATTTATATCTCGATAAGTCAAGCGGTCTATACGATCTTATGTGATCTACTACCACCAAATGATCTCCCTATCGACGAAATGCGAGGATAGAGCGTTTGCAATACATGTTTGTTAATTCAAATAGGAGATGAACATACAACATTCATTATTCTCAATATATTAACCAAAAACCTTGTACATAATATACCAATCATAATGCTTTCAGTATATATATCCATAAGACAGTTACGCCACCTAAGAGCTCGGATTCTAGCAAACTGTCCCTAAAGATAAAATGGTTATGTATCGACTGATGTAGCACCGCAGTCAATAGAGCATCAACAAACTAAAATGGAGCAGAAATGAGTGGACCTTTAGATTGAAAATATGTAGAGAGTTTGGCAGAGTGCAAGTGCAAAAATGTGTTTCAGGTAAGTTGATGCATGCACCTAGGATGCCTATTTATTGGCATCTTTACCACCTGGGGAGCATTTTGGAAAATCTAGGCTCGATGACAGCTACACACGTGAACATGATGGTGCAGGTAGTTACGGGTAGTTGACTCGAGAGATATGGTGGCATTGTGTCATTTGAATTTGAATGGGAAATAACATGACTTTCGATAATTCAACAGGTGCGCTAACTTATCGCTAGCCATGTTTTATATGCTGACTACACTTTAAGCCACACACATGTGTGTCCTATATTGGATCAGACCTATCCAACTCTACCAGGTCCATTTCTGCAAGCCCAACAAGCTCATTCAGTTGTTCATTAAGATAAGGACATTGATTGGCTAAGAAAAGCCCAAAGACCAATTGCAAAGAAACACGAACTTAGAACTGAGGCTCAGGGCACTGGTCCTGGGCTCAAACTTTGGCCTGGTTGAGGTCGAAGGCCAAGGCGAGGTGGGCATTGGCACGCGTGAGTACACCGGTAGGCACGTCATACAACCTCCCTAGCGTTACAACACAAGATTAGAGTAAGTGCTTATATACTGGTTAAGACATTATTAAATTCTCATTGTGGGATGTCTTAACTATTATATTGCTTAACCATGTAATAATTACACACCACGTGTCAACTTTGCTGATAAATCTCTCACTCACCGGACTACAGATTTGAGAAAATAAATACATCGTAATGATTCACTCATAGTGTGGCTCGATTATGTAATATATTTAATTATAATAAAATTAAATATTAATAAACAAGGAATTTACTCAAATAATCAGGATTTCGACAATCCCCCATGAGTGAAAATGCCCAATGCACAACCAACTTAGTCATTGAGAAACATTAATTCACAAGAAAGGAAGCATGTGACTTTGAACCTTTCCTCTTTCGTGTCGTCCGGTACACTGGCTTAGTGGTAAGTACACCTTGAACTAATCCTCCATATTGTGTACCTAGTCAACGACATAAAAACAATAACGTTCTAAACTCTATTCGTTCTCATGTTTATTTCCATTATGGGCCATGACAAACTCCTTTGGATTCATAAATGTTCAGTTGAAGTGGCCCCAACTTCTCACATACATAGGTAATCTCCCATTTCAGAGTATCGTATCTTACTCAGCCACTACAAGGTTTTCAGGAGTCATTAAAAGTCATTTAACTTAACTTATACCACATACAGATCTTTTGATACCTCTTGTTACTCGCCTAGAGAAGGGAAGAAATGTTTGTCCCAAATTAGAGGATTAAACATGCAGCGGAAATATCTTACTCGTTCAAAGCTCATAAATCATTTTTCCTCGTCAGTTCTAGTTATTAAAACTTGTTAGAACAAATTAAATCTTTACTTAGCGATTTCACAATATATACACCAACAACATAGTAAGTTGTTGGGTATTAAATCAAGTGCAAGTGGTTCGGAGCAAAATGTCCTAAGTTCACTCTTCAACCTCACGGGTTGGAATACACTAGAACTAGTTACAAGGTGATGTAACACGGTTTGTTGCAGTCGCGGGTAGCTCTTCTGTCCACCAGCTATATGCTCACTCTCCTAGTCCACCTGCCACTTTCTCTCTTCATCTTAATGTACGAACACATCGTGCGGCTACCAGTTGGAAGGGTTAGATGGTTGAGTTCTTCCAAGAACGTTGATAGATGGTTTGTTGGAATAAACTTGAGTTTCCTAATTAGTGAGAAACTCTTCTTGAATTCTTACATAAAGAGTAAGACCTCCGGCAATAGCTCTAGCAGTAAGCTAAGAGCCTCGTGCATAAGAAACACAGTAAGTTATGATAGCTGAGAGCTTTGAAATCTTGAGTACTAGTAATCCTAGATGAGTGCTCGTTAGTAATAACTCTGTTCTCGATAAATCAATAGTTTTGGTTTTATGGAGTATTTGTTGATGATGATGACTCCAATAACCTTCTCTATGTGCACCTTCATCTCTATTTATAGGAACATACCTTCTCTTTGAAGCGAGCCTCAGGTAGCGGTTTGGTAAATATATCCGCTAACTGATCATCAATTCTAATGTATTCCACCGAGACATCCTCCTTTTCGACGTGATCTTGGATGAAATGATGACGAATATCAATGTTTTTTATCCTTGAATGTAGAACTGATTCTTTGAAATGGAAACTACGCTATTGCTATCACAGTAGATAGGAACGCATCCTGTATTTATTCTATAGTCCTTAAGTTGTTGTTTTATCCACAGCACTTGGGCACAATAGCTGGCTGCTGCTACATATTCTGCCTCTGTGGTTGATGTAGCCACTGAATGCTATTTCTTGCTGAACCACCTAATCAGTTTATGTCCTAAAAACTGACAGGTTCCGCTTGTGCTCTTTCTGTAGATTCTGCAGCCTCCAAAATCTAAATCAGAGAATCCATTCAGCATGATTCCATCAATTTTGGGATACCAGATACGTAAAGACTCTGTACTCTTGAATATCGGACAATTCTCTTTGCTGCATCCATGTGCGACTTCTTTGGGTTTGCCTGGAACCTTGCACATACTCCTACTGCATAGGATATGTCTGGTCGACTGGCAGTTAGATACAGTAAAGATCCTATTATTCCTCTATAAGCTGTCGGGTTGACAGATTCTCCTTCTTCATCTAGAGTGATTTGAGAACTGGTGCTCATAGGAATCTTTAGAGATTTTGTCTTATCTGGACAAAACTTGTTGATCAAATCTTGAGTATACTTCTTCTGACTGATGAAAATCCCTTCGTGAGATTGATCAACTTCCAAACCAAGAAAATATGTCATTTTGCTCATCATGCTCATCTGGAACTTGTTCTGCATCAACTGGGCAAACTTCTCACATAGCTTAGCATTTTTGCTTCCGAAGATGATGTCGTCTACATATATCTGAACCAGTAGGATGTCCTCTATCCTTTATCTTGAACAGTGTTCGATCTATTGCACCCTTCTCAAAACCACTTTTGAGCAGAAACTGAGAGAGAGTTTCATACCATGCTCGTTTGACGTAGACTTCTTCCTTTAATTCGCCATTGAGAAAAGCACTCTTCACATCCATTTGAAGAACTGTGAAGTTGAAATAGGCTGCATACGCTAGGAATAGTCAAATTGCTTCCAGACTGGCTACTGGTGCAACTGTCTCATCGAAGTCTATCCTTTCACATTGAGCATAACCTTTTGCAACCAACCTTGCCTTATTTCGAACAATGGTACCGGTCTCATCTCTTTTATTCTTAAAGACCCACTTGGTACCAATTACAGACTGATGTGTAGGTCTGTCTACATGATACCACACATTGTTGCGAGCGAACTCATTTAGTTCATCTTGCATCGCATTTATCCAGTCTGTAGATTGAAGAGCTTATGTGATCTTTACTGGTTCGATCTGAGACAAGAAGCAGTACATCAGGTTTGTTCCCTGTCTAGTTCGAACAGGATTTCCAATATCGTCAAGGATGGCTTCCTTGGGATGATCTCTTAACCAGCTGGGCTTCTTTGCTGGTTTGTCTCGAGTGGGGGCAGCTAGATCTTCAGAAACGGTAGGAGGTTCCTTTTGAGATGGTTCAGTTTCAGGTTCCTGAACTGTTTCTTCGCTTTCTTCAGAGGCTTTTTCATCTCCTTGCTTTGGAACTGTGTCCTGGACTGTTTTTGAGTTTTGAGCAATAACTGGCTCCTCTTCGATTGATGATTCCTTGGTGTCTTCAAAAAGATTTCCTTGGATTCAGTTATATCTCCCTCTAGAATTGCATCTTGTTCTTCTGAAGGCTTCTTTTCACCTGAATCATCTATATGTGTGTTCCTTAAGGCCTCAGCGATGACACTTGCATCATCGGCCCTCTCGACTGTTTGAAGTTCAGTCAAGAAAACTGGAGTCTCAGTTATATCACTCATTGATCTAGTCGGAGGAACCATCTGATTATTATCAAGATCATTCTTAGGTCCCTTATTGACATCATCGATCTCATGATTTCCTAGAGTCAGTTCTTTAAGAGTCCTGCGCACTAGAGAAGCTTCAAACAAAACAACATGACATATTATTTCCACAATCTGGGTTGTCTTGTTGAGTACCCTATAACCTTTGTATGATAGATGTCCATATCCAAGGAATACACCTTCATCAGCCTTTGGGCTGAAGGTACTCAACTTAAACTTCCCATTATTGTGAATATAACATGGAGAACCAAAAGCATGAAGATAGGCTATAGAAGGCTTACGACCATTGTAGATCTCGTAGGGAGTTTTGGGAAGCCACGTGTTGAATGCACTTTTGTTTTGTGTGTAGCAGGCTGTCATCAAGGCTTCTCCCCAGAATCCTTTGGCAATGTCAGTTTCAGCCATCATGGTTCTCACTGCTTCTTAGAGGGTCCTGTTCCTTCGCTTTGCGAGTCCATTCTGCTGCGGAGTTCTTGGAGCAGACTTCTCATGACCAATTCCTAGCTCAGCGCAGAAATCCATTAAGGGTCCATTGCAGAATTCTGTTCCATTATCTGACCTTATCCTCTTCACTTTTAATCCCTTTTCATTTTGATGATGGTTGATCAGTTCTGGTAGATGAATCTTGACCTCATCCTTAGACTTGAGTAGCACCACCCATGTATATCTTGAGAAGTAATCAACAACTACTAATGTATATTTTCGTTTTCCAATTGTGGGTGGGGTGACTAGACCAAACAAATCCATGTGGAGCAGCTCTAGTATTCTCTCTATGCTTGATGTAACTGGTCTGATCTTGAATGAGGCTTTTGTCTGTTTCTCAAACTGACATGCTTTGCAGAATCCTTCTTTTTGGAACTTTTTATCTGGCAATCCTTCAACTAGTTTGTGCTTCGCCATATGTCGGATAGAATTGAAGTTTAAATGGCTAAGTCTCTTGTGCCATAGCCAATTTACAGCTTCCGAGGAATTGATTGCAATGAGGCATGTCCCTTTTACTCCACTGGACCAGTCTGCATTGTAGAGGCCTCCTTTTCTGATTCCTCGGATTATGATCTTGCGTGAGTCATTGTCTAGTACTTGACATTCTGACTTTTCAAATCTGACAATGTAGCCACTTTCACTCAGTTGACTTATGCTGAGGAGATTGTGCTTCAGATTCGTGGCCAAGGATACGTTCTAAATTTTTATCCCATTGTGCTCCACGTATCCTATTCCAATCACTTGACCAGTGGCCTTGTTTCCAAAGCTGACAGTTACTCCTTCATATGTTTCCAGGTTTTTTATCAGTCCTTTTTCTCCAATCATATGGGCTGAGCATCCGCTGTCAAATATCCATGTTCTTGTCTTCTTCAGCGGATTCCTACTCTGCAACACAGAAGAAATTATTTAGGTCTCCGTATCCTTTCGGGTCCTACAGGGTTAGTCATGTGAATCCAACCTTTTGGTATCCACACTTGTTTCACTCTAACAGTCTGTGAAACCAAATTATCTTTCTGATTACGATAGGTACTATTTCTAAACAGGTGTGTGTTGTGTGGATGTGTGTTGTTTAAGTGTGTGACTGGAGAACTCTTCCTGAACTGACTATTCTGGAAGGAGTTTTTGGAGGCTTTTCTCAAAAGTGTAGCCGTCACAGTCCTTTGAATATGAAAATGAATGGACTCTGGCATCAAATAGGTGTTCCCCCTATTCGGTTGATAGGTATGATGAGCAACAGCTCTATTATAACCTCTCGGATTAAATTCTGATTGTCGAATAAACTTTCTTGCAACAAGTGTATGTTGCTCAGTCATTCTCGTTGGTAAAACTGGAATCCTTGCATGGGAAACATTATGCTTATCTAGTTTTGAGGGATGGTCAGTTTTCCTCATGACAGTCTGCTTGTCCAGTTTTCCAACTGTGTTCACATTCTATCAACATGCCAGTTCAGTTTTTGACCAGGAACTGGTTTTAACACTCTGATTAACTGGTCTCTTGGAAATTGCCTTTCCCTTTTCCAACGAGGTACCTGAACTGAGTCTTGCTTTTACAAAGCCTAAATGAGTGTCCTCAGTTCTTAAGGTGGGATTATGATTGTTCAGGACTTCCTCCTCAATTTGATATTCAACATATCCAAGTCCGAATTTATCGGATGGAGGTCTTTGAACACTCAGAATCTCACTTAAGGTCTTTGAGCTTCTTTTAAAAGAGCAGTTACATTCAGCATGCTCAAGTTTCTTTAGAGAATCATGTTCTTTTGTCATGCTTTCAAAATCTTTAAATAATTTGACATGCTCTTCTCTTATGTAATTTAATTCTATACTAAGCGGTTTATTTCTTTTTAGCTCCTCTGTCAAGATTGAAATTTCAGATTTTAGTGAGGCATTTTCACTAATTAGTGTATCCTTAATTTCATGAAATTTTTCAAGTTCTTTTATAATTTTCTCAAGCGTGATATCTTCTGAACTAGAGTAACCTGCTTCAGAATGTGTATCAAAGCATAAGGAAACACTAGGTGTGGGCAGGTTGGTTGTTACCAAGATTTCGTGGTTTGAGGCGCTTTTTTATTCATTGGTAACATCTCCATCTATGGCTGTCATGAAAGCGAGAAATACTTCCTCTTCCTTTTCATCTTCAGATGTGTAGTAGCCATCTTCATGGTCTGGTACGTCTGGCACTTCTGTCCTGGTGAGCATTGCTTGGGCAGCAGCTCTGGATGCTCTCTTCTCGAACAGTTTCTTCAGTCTGTCTCTCTCCTCTTGAGAAACTTGAGGGCATTCATACTCCAGGTGGTCAGGGGAGTTGCACTCGTAGCACGTACGCGGTTCTCTCTTGATGAACCTCTGCTCACTTGATTGACCTTCCTTCTCTTTGCCTTTAGCCTTCTCAAGAAGTGCAGTCAGGTTCTTTAACTGCTCTTCCAGTTTGGCAAATGATAATTCAGTTTCTGTTTTCTGAACTGTGTTGGAGGTGGCTAGTGAGGATTGATGGGCAGTTTCCTCAAAGTAGACTGGCCTTTTTGAACACCTTTGGAAGTCTCTTTTTACGAAAAATGCTGCATCAACATCGGTTGCTGAACTTGGAGTTCGAGTAGCTTAATTTCTGTTCACCATCTGGATGTCCCACTCATGGGCTTGAAGTTCATCGAATAGTTCTTTGGTGGACATTTTTGAGAGATCCATGGCCTTCAGACTTGTGGTTTTAACAAACCAGACTTTCTTTGGCAGTCTTGAAAGAATTTTAGCGTTCAGGTCTGCTACTTTTTCTTCTCTTCCGAGTTTCTTCATCTCACTGACGATGGTATTAAATCTTGCCTCCATCGATTTGATTGATTCGTCGGGTAGCATTTGAAATGATTCATATTTTTCCAGAGCTATTTGCTTTTATTTGCGCTTCATCGTATCTGTTTAATTCATGAGATTGTTGATCCAATCCCACAGTTCCTTGATAGAGTTGTTCTCCACAGGTGCGTCTTGAAGGTTATCTGGGAGAGATTGTAAAATTATCTCTTGCGCGATGAAGTTGACCTGGTGACGTTTCTTGTCCTCAACTGTCCATTCCTCCTTCAGCTTGTCTATGTATTCGACACCGCCTGGCTTGTTTGGTGTCTCAAGGTTGATTTTGGTTGTCTGAATCTTCAAAGGTCCCTTTTCCAGGACTTCATCCATCTCTGGATGTTGAGCTCTTAGTTGAATGAGACACTTCTTCTTCCATACTTCAAACCTCTCTGGATTGTACTTGGGAAGACTCGTATGAGTTATCATTCTCTAGCAATACTCTGCTCGCTAAAGCACACTAGATAAACAGTTAGAGTGTAAGGAAGTACGGATCCGGTCTTAAGCGACTCAAAACAGGACAGTCTAGAAAGACCGACCTGCACTGATACCACTTGTTGGTCCCACATCAGAGTACAAACAATGTGCAGCAGAAGTAATTAAACAATGAATTACACTCTAAGTATGAATACAGTTCAGTTGCTATCACAGTTTGTAGCTGACAGTTTTGATATGAAACACAATTTTATATTAACCAGTAGATTAGTTAGCAGTTTTACAGTTCAAACAGTTTAACAATTTATACGCTTCAATACTTTACGCAGTAAGTATTGAAGGTATCAAAATATCCAGTAAACTGTAAGACGCAGAATGTAAATCAAAATTGTAAATGACACGGGATATTATAGTGGTTCGGAGCCTAAAGTCCTACGTCCACTCTTCGGATATCAGATCTGGTAATTCACTAAGTTATGAAGATACAATCCTCACGATCTATAGCCAGCTTCTGCAGAAACCTCTGTCCACAGCAAGATGGATCACTTGCCTAGGCAGTTTCTCTTCACTCCTTCTTCAGTCCGTCGAAGGCTCTGCGTCTTCTCTGTGGACCGGCTCGAAGTTGGACAAACCTCCCTTTTCCTTCTTCGATAGGTTGGATGATTTTGTTCTTCCCAGAACGTCATCTATTTGGCGGTAGCCCGTAATAACCTGTTCTTACTTTGCAAAGACCAGGCTGTTGTGTTCTTACGTAGACAGTAAGAACACCAAGATACTAGATTAAGTCTGCTAACTTAATCGTAGTAACAGCAACATCGCACAATGAATCTCCTCCGACTCCATAGCAATGAATGAAGTGAGCTTAATAATGGAACTACGACAGCGATGTCTTCTCCCTTGAAGGCGTGTAATGTTTTTCTTCAGATTCATGCGGGAGACAGTAAATAGAGATTCAACGTTTGTAGATAATTGAGCAGAGAGATAGAGATTTTGGCAAAGGTTTTTAAGTCTATGTTGATCCTGCTATTTATAGGTGAGCCACCAAAAATAGCCCGTAGAGACATTGGAGGTGGTGTCCAATCACAATCCATGCTTTTCTGAAAAGTTGCTTGTCACTCTGTTTTTTCTGCTACAAGGTACTTCTTTTCAGAGAAGTTTGTACTTGTGTGTCAGACGTCGAACGTTGTACGCCAGTCGCAGCTTCGTATCTGTCTGACCTTTTTCATTGGCCTTTTTTGCGTTCCCTTGCTTCTTGTTCAACAACTTATCATGTACACATTTCTTGATGTGAAACTGTCTTGCTCTTGAAACTGCAGACTCCTCTTAGCAGTTTATTTGTGAAAACTGTATCCACAGTTTTCGTGACCTTGCTCTGCTCGTCTTCTCTTCTTAGTCAAGACAATTTTTGTCTGAACGATCTCTTCTTCAAACTGTTCCACAATTTTGTTGACTTCCTTTTTCGTGGACTATTACAACTCGAATTATCCTATACAAGGATTACATGAGCTAATAACTAAGTCCTAGACTTTGGTATTTAGTTTTGACACATCAAAACATCAAATTAATGTAGGATTTCTACATCAATACCTAACAATTTCCCCCCTTTGATGTTGCATGTTATGACCTGATGAGTATGAGCTTTACATTTGTCATAATTCTGTTTTCTTGTTGGTTTATAGTTTTAAATTTGGCTGAAAATATTTACGACTCAGGTCTATGTTAGAAGGGGGATTGTTTCTTGATTTATGTTATGTCTGCTTCATAAATGTATTATTAGTATGCGGGTTGAAAGACCACCTGGAAAAATCCTAAGTTAGGGGGTGGTGTTGCTAGTATCTAGGGTTTGTTGCTTGTGAGCATGCCGTAGCAATATATGTCTCTGCTTAAGTGTTTACACTTATGCCTCTGACAGCTCCTTCCTCCCCTAATGTCGAACACCCCGTCTGCTGAGATATCTGTCTCTCCTTCCCCACAGAGATCCAAGAAGTCGCTGCCCCTGCCCAACCTCAAAGTGCAGCCTAAATGATATGTAATTTTCTCTTTACCTACCTTTCATCATGTACAAGTGGAATGATATTATTTGTATGTGTTGTGCCCTAAAATGGCACAACCCACTCTAGTCCCACTATGTGATCGAACGAGCTCCTATAGAAGGGCCCAATAACTCGACACACCAACCACAGGCTGTGGGATCTACTCAGCGTCAAGTGAAATCCTAGTTGATTTGGTAAAAAGATCATACTACCCGTAGCGGAGGCGATTGACCCATACAACGCGCGCGTCACTCCTTGAACACGATACCCATCGTTTAGAAGGTGATTTGGAAGAGACTACCGATCGGACCAAATGGGACCGAAAGCACACAAACAGGGAAAAAACTTATTAAAAGGAATGGTATTAAATTGAAGATGATTTGTCCTTATTTAGCATCAGATTCGAATAAGGAAAGAGCACATTCATGCCACAACTTCAGCTACTTCCATTATTAGATAGAAATATCACTCCTATAAATACTAACACTCCTTTTGTAAAAGTTGTTGGATTTTTTCTGCATTCTTCTCTTCTCTCAATAAGTGATTCAATTCAGTTCTTGATATTTAGCATTCTCTCATATTTATTTGTTTTCGATTATACTCCAAATCCCAACATCAACAGTATGTATTTTGGTTTGAAACTTTAAGAAAAATTAAAATGTAGATTGTGGAATGCTAACTATAGCCTATAGATCGACCATTTTGCTGCAGGAGAACTTTTTAAATCCAACACAGCTGTTTATTGCTTTTGCCGTCATTCAACAAGCTTATGCATCACAATATCCTTCTTTAAGACTTTTCAAAAAGAAGATAGAGGACCACACAATTTAAAGGAAAAAAGTTGTGAAAAGTCTCCTCCAATACTTTAAACTTTAATTGTAATCTAATCCCAACTCAATATAAGGTTTCCAAATACTTGATGTAACGCATAACCAAAAAAATAAAGATGTAATACTCCAAGAAAACTGTGAAGTACGAATATGCAAATATGTAAGTTTGACACACGGTTGTCAAACTTACTTGCATTGACAGGTTAATGTCAAACCTTATATGCTTACAACTTTGACTCTTAAATCTCAAAGTTCCGAATCTGTTTGTTACAACTAACTCCTATCTTTTAGGAAACTTATATCTATCTGTTTAATGACATTTTTACAGGTCCTATTTATTGGGATTCGTATATATTATGCCGATTATTTATGTCTTATTAATTATATACTTTATATTATTATTCTAGGTTGTTATTCTAGTTCCTAAATAATAGGGAGCACCTCTACATCTTTATTTACCCCCACGTGAGTTTGTGGGAGTTCATTTTTGTTGTATAAACAGGAAAATATGTGGAAGAAGACACGATCCATTGCCAAGTAGTGGAAGAAGTGCCCGTGTGCTCCAAGTTCTATAAATAAGATACGAAGAAGACTAGAGACTTAGAGAGTTTCAGATGTCAGACACATCCATACGAGTTCTCTAGGCTGAATCGTCTTTCTCCAATCTTTCATCAAGCGCACGAATACTACAATCGAGTGTGGAATCCATCTCCGGAGAGCGAATCCTACGGTGGAGGAACAATTGGGTTGTATCGTGTAGTTTTTGTGTTTGATTGCTTTCGTAGGAATTTTTCTAAGGAGTGAACTTAGGAAAATTTTCTATCTTGTTTAGTATTTTGTTCTTCACTTGTAAAAACTTTGTTTTGAAAAGTGAAAACTATTTGCCGTATGGCTCTCGAGGGTTTATGATTTATAAACCGTCGAACAATTAATTCCGCTGTGTCAAACTCTTTAGCTTCTGCGTGTGTTAAAATACTCTGTTTTGCGTGTGTCAAACTTTTGTGTTTTACTATCTTTGACATCATTGTGTTAAACTCGGGCACTAAATTATATCAATTGGTATCAGAGCCTCTACTTGACGGACTAAGTTGTTTTTTTCCTGAGTGCAGTTTTTCACAATGGATATGTCGAGTGTGCCAGCCTGTCCCCCCGTGTTGGATTGCAATGCGACTAACTATATCATGTGGAAAACCCGTAAGCGAATATACATCAAAAGTCTTGATGAGAGAGCTTGGGCTGCATTGCTGGATGGATGGACACCTCCGAAGGTGGAAATTCCAGATCCTGAAGATGCAACAAAGACTGTTACAATTCCAAAAGAAGAAGGCAAATGGTCAAATGTGGAACGGGTGTTGTCAAACTGCAATGCCAAAGCCCTTAATGCAATTTTTATGTCTGTTGATATTGGTTGTGCTAGGTTAATTTCAAGTTGCTTGGAAGCAAAAGAAGTCTGGCTTATACTTCAAGCCAAATGCGAAGGGTCAGCTAGTGTGCGAAAGACCAAAATGAGACTCCTCACTTCCAAGTTTGAGAATCTTCACATGGTTGAGGACGAAACCATCACCGAATACTTTGAAAAGATGGTGACCATGGAAAATGACGCTCTCGCACTCGAAGAACCAATTAGCAATGAAAGACTTGTTAGCAAGATGCTTAGATCTCTACCTGAAAGATTCAATTACAAAATTTCAGCCATTGAAGAGGCCAAAGATTTGGGAAAACTTGAGATTGGTGAATTGGTAAGCATACTTACTACATTTGAAATGAATTTGAATGAACAAAAACAGGTTTATAGGGGCAAAAGTATTGCACTTCGTACTGGAAAAGAACAGTTGAAAGTGTGTCAAATCCATCAAAGTTTGACCTCGAGGTGTCAGGCGATGAATTGCTAGCTGAGGAACATCCGAATCTGGTACTCCTGACGAAAAAGTTCAACAAATTCATGAGATCCATGAAGAGAGGAAAAGACGATTACAGCTCAAGGAGGTTCAAAACTACAACATCCGTACCTTCAAGTGCTTCAAGCAACACAACCACATCCTCACGTAAGAGTGATAAATACTCCAAAAATGGTATTAATCCTTTTTCAGAAAGTTCTACTTTTGATAATGTCAAGTGTCATGGGTGTTCTGGAATGGGTCATTTTGCTAATGAATGTCCAACTGTTCTAAGAATAAAGAAGCTAAACTTTAACACCACCCTCAGTGATGACTCTGACACTGATGAGGATGAGGATGAGAAGGTTGTGTTATATGTTAGGACTGAAGAACTCAATGAAGATGACCTGATGGAGGTGGACAACACTGAAGAGTCTGAAAGCAAGGATGATGCAAGTGATCTCACTATCGTTCCATGTGGTGACACCAGAAACTGGTATAATGCATCTAACTCTGACGTGTCAATATCTGAGTGTGTTTCAGGTCAAAGAAATGAGGAAGAAGGAAACTTTGTCACTTCTCCAAAAGAGATGGAGAAAGTGAGTGATCTCTTTAACATTATGGATAGAAGATGTGAGGAACAAAGTCACGAAATTGAAAGACTTAAAGAAGAGAATCAGTCCTTAAGAAGACAGTTTATGAGGTTAGAAGTTCTTCTCACTCGGGGGGACAAAGATGTCAGTCATCTGAAGGATAAGCTGAAGGAAGCTGATTCTGTCTTTGACAAAATCAATCGAGGACAAGACACTCTTGATGAGATCCTTGCCATTAAGACATCTAATGGAAGTGGACTTGGGTATGAAGATCAAACGACTCCCAGTTCTAACCTTTTTGATCCTCAGAACATGATCAAATTCACAAAGGGGGAGTCTGACACTAGAGTGTCAAACGAGAAGGAAAAGTCAAAGAAGTATGTTTGTCATTACTGTAACAAGGCAGGTCACATCAAACCTTTCTGCAGAAAAAGAATTGCGGATGAAAACCAGAAAACAGGTTCAAATTGTTTTGTTGTGTATACTTCGTTAAAGACTAACATTGCAGGTACATGGTACTTTGACAGTGGCTGCTCCAGACATATGACAGGCGATCGCTCATGCCTGTCAGACTACTCAGAAATCTGTGGTGGTTCTGTTAAATATAGAGGAGGAGCTAAAGGAAGAATTGCAGGCAAAGGGACCCTGAACGTGCCAGACTTTCCAAAACTTCAACATGTGTTGTATGTGGAAGGTCTAACCGCTAATATGATCAGCATAAGTCAGTTATGCGATGATGGGATGGTTGTCAAATTCGACAAGGACGTCTGTGAGGTATATGATAAAACTAATAGGTGTGTTATGTTTGGCAGTCGATCCTCAGACAACTGCTATCAAGCTGAACAAGAAGGAAGATGCCTGGTGTCAAAGCCTGATGAAGCTGAACTGTGGCACCAGAAGATGGGACATGCAAGTACACATTGCATTCAGAAACTGCTTAAAGCTGATGCAGTCAAAGGACTTCCAAACCTAAAGTTTAACCCTGACAAAGTTTGTGGTCCATGTACAAAAGGTAAACAGGTTCGTACATCTCATCCTGTCACTGATTCTGTTAACACAAGCACATGTTTTGAATTACTTCACATGGATTTGATGGGACCTATTGAAGTTGAAAGTATAGGTCGGAAAAGATATGTGTTAGTGTGTACAGATGATTTCTCAAGATTCACGTGGGTGGAATTTCTAAGAGAAAAGTCTGAAGCCTTTGATCACTTCAAGAAGTTATACAAGATATTCAAGAAACTCTATCACTCTAGTGTCAAACGAATTCGAACAGACCATGGGAGAGAGTTTGAAAATGAAAGCTTCAACCAATTTTGTGAAAGAAATGGCATCTCTCACGAGTTCTCAACACCCAAGACACCACAACAGAACGGAGTGGTGGAGAGAAAGAATCGAACACTTCAGGAAATGGTTCGAGTCATGTTAAACTCAAAGAACCTTTCCAAAAGGTTGTGGGCTGAAGCTGTAAACACTGCATGCCATCTGATCAACAGGGTCTATCTCCGGCCTGGAACAAAGACCACACCTTATGAGATTCTAAATGGTAAGACACCCAACCTAAAGTACTTACATGTCTTTGGTTGTCTATGTTTTGTGTTGAACGACAGGGATTATCTTACCAAACTGGACACAAGGAGCAGTAAAGCCCTATTCCTTGGGTATGCTAGCAACAGCCGAGCCTATCGAGTCTACAACCTTGACACTCAAACAATCCAGGAGTCAGTCAATGTTGTGTTTGACGAAGCTGGCTCTCTGATTGAGAAGATCGATGAATTAGATGCATCTCATCTAATTGAAAGTTCTGAAGAACCGTCAACCACTGAAGAGTCACCTAGTGATCAACCTACCAGGAGTCAAACGTCACCAAGCTTTAACACAGATGAGCACTCTGACACCCTAGTGTCAAACCATGAAAGAAGGGATCCTCCTCTCAGAATAAGAAAGGATCATCCAACGTCTCAGGTAATAGGAAGTGTGACAGAGGGGATCCAAATAAGGAAGAAAGATCCTGTCAATTACCGAGAAATGGTTAGATCGGTGTGTTTGTCGTCAAGGTTTAATATCTTACACTCTGCTTGTTTTTTTATCTCTAACTGAACCTAAGAATGTCAAAGAAGCTCTTGCAGATGAATTCTGGATTAAGTCAATGCAAGAATAACTCAGTCAATTCGAGTATAACGATGTCTGGGAGTTAGTTCCAAGGCCAAATGACAAAAATATTATTGGAACGAAATGGATATTCAAAAACAAGACAGACGAAAAGGGAAATATTGTGAGAAACAAGTCGAGATTAGTTGCTCAGGGGTATACGCAAGTTGAAGGCATTGACTTTGATGAAACGTTTGCTCCTGTGGCAAGATTAGAGTCAATCCGTCTCCTGATAGCCATTGCGTGTGCTGCTGACTTCGCTCTTTATCAAATGGACTTTAAAAGCGCCTTCCTGAATGGGATTCTGGAAGAGGAAGCTTATGTTGAGAAACCTAAAGGGTTTGAGGATTTGTCAAAGCCCGATCATGTCTACAAGCTCAAAAAGGCCCTCTACAGCTTAAAGCAAGCCCCACGCGCATGGTATGCTAGGCTTACCGAATTTTTGTTGGATTTAAGGTTTGTAAGAGGAAATGCTGATAAAACCCTCTTTGTCAAACATTTAGATAACGATTTTATTATTGCTCAAATTTATGTTGATGATATTGTTTTTGGTGCATCAGATGTCAAACTTGTTGATTAGTTTGCCACCAACATGTCAAACATGTTTCAAATGAGCATGGTAGGCGAATTAATTTATTTTTTAGGTTTACAAATTATGCAACGTAAAGATGGAGTCTTTATATCTCAGTCTAAGTATGCGTTAGGTGCTAAACATATGAAAAATCCCATGGGTAGTAGTGATAAATTAAGTAGAGACAGTTCTGGTGTCAAAGTCGAACCAACTCTTTATCGTAGCATGATAGAAAGTCTCCTATATTTGTTTGCAAGTCGTCCAGATATTTTGTTTAGTGTTGGTGTATGTGCTAGGTACCAGTCTGACCCCAAGGAGTCACACTTAAAAGCTGTTAAAAGGATAATTCGATATATCTCTGGCACTCCGAATTTGGGACTTTAGTATACAAAACAGTCTGGCTCTAACATTACAGGATATAGTGACGTAGACTGGGCAGGTGACGTGGACGATAGGAAAAGCACAAGTGGTGGAGGTTTTCTTATAGGTGCAAACTTGGTGTCATGGTCTAGCAAGAAACAAAATTGCATCTCACTATCTACGGCTGAAGCTGAATATATCTCAGCAGCCAGTGGATGCACTCAACTACTTTGGATGAGACAAATGTTAGAAGACTATGGTTTGCCTACTGAAACTCTGATTCTCTTGTGTGATAATGCTAGTGCGATAGAAATTGCTAAAAATCCTGTCCAACACTCACGCACAAAGCTGTTGGGATAGTATACTGAAAGCATATATGATTAAGTGTTTTGTACACTGGTCTTCATATATGTTGCTACAACAATGCTCGCTGTCTGATGAAACAAACATACAACGAACCATAATATCCTATTATCTCGCCTATAGGGATGATCATATGGTGTGTAGGAGATCACAGAGGATCATATGAGTCGTTTGACCTAGCGAGATATAAACAGTATCATAGTTGAGACAGTCTCTGGATAGGCTGTCGGTCTAAGCTGCGGCACATCGGTTCATAAGTGGGTTTATCCTAGCTACTTGATGTGTCGGTACATGGTTATGTATTGATGGGATCAACAGTGTGATGTGTCATTCTCATTGACATATGAATGAGCCAGATCTCTAACATACTTCCTATGATCTTAAACCTAACTGAAGGATAAGGGGCACACACAGATTGACCACACTTTGATTTACCATGGTGGCGAGTCTTACATGTACTCTTATACCCGTATTTTGGGTGTTTGCAATTTGTGTGTGGCCTGCTTAGGCTGGACGTTTAGGTAAGCATATCCATTTCAGGATGGTGACATTCCCTGAGGAGCTCATAAGGTTCATTATGCTAAACCCTGCAGGTTGAATTATTTAATTCAGGCATAAGTGAAAAGGAGTGAGTGGTATTACTCAAGAAATAAGAGATTAATTAATTATGGCTGATTGTCATAAGCCAAATTAATTAATGAATGTCTAAAAACCTTAAATATGTGGATCATGTTAGTTTGGTGCAACCCGTTCCTAATAACGTGGTAATAAAGGGGCGAGTCAGCATTGTTACCGTGGTGAAGGTTAAAACAATGTTTTATTAATTAATTATGTTCAGGGTTGAACAAGGAAGGATTAATTAATAAAGAGGGCCCACTTTATTATTTGCATCTGGTCCCTGGTCTGGCCCATGAACTGCTCAAGCCCATTGGGGTTAGGGTTTCTCAAAACCCTAACGCTATATATAGGCCTTCTCTCTATCAGATCAAGTTAGAGTTTTTAGTATTAAACGAAAATTGAGAGAGACGGCGGTGGTGATCCGGAAGGGAGAGACTTTTCGATTTCTCCAGATCTCGGATTCAATTTGGTAGATAATCCTCACCATATTTCCAAGGAGCAAGGGAACATATCAGAAGATAAGATCTGTAGGAACAACTGTTCATCGCCGGTGTTCAGATTCATATCCAGATCTATTTCATCGTTATTGGCTTCGATCTAGATTTGTAGATCAAACGGTGAAATCAGGTATTCTCTAAATCCATCCTCTGCAACTATTTTTGTAGGAGCATGCATAGGATCGCATGGTTTATTTAATTGAAATTTGTTCCTGGTACCCTAAGAACGATCCTTGGCAAGAATTTAATTAATGGCAACTCATGTTGTCCATCGTAGACTCAAACCCTACAGTTGGTATTAGAGTCAGGTTCAATGTTCTTAGGCTCTATCTTAGATAAATTGAAATTAAATAAATATGTATGTTCATGGATGGATTTAATTGTTGTGGATGTTTTTGTTCTCGTGGCCTTCTCGTTTCGGATCTATTTTTACCACGAGAAAATTCGTGGTTAGATTTGATAGGCAAAAATTGTAATAGATTGTAGATCTATAATTTTTGTATTTTTTATTATTCAAATCTGTAAAATTGAGATCCGGAAGAAGAACGAGAAACGAAGAACTCATGACAGATTAGCATTAGTTCAGATTTAGCCCTTGCCATGGCAGGACTCGCCGGCGGCGGCGACGGCAGGCAGCAGCGTCAGGCGGGTGGCGGCGGTAGGGTTCCTCCCTGCGGCTGGGCCGCGCCCGCTTCAGAGCTGCTGCGCGCGAGCTTCCGGCGAAGCTTCCAGGCTTACGAATGTCAGACTGAATGGGACGGCCATGCGCGCGAAAAGAAGCAGTCGCAGGCCTGCGGCGGCGCGCGGGTTCAGCCGTCGTGCGCGCGGTATTTAGACGGGGTGGCGGCAACTAGGGTTTCCTCGCAAGCCGCCCCTGTGCTCGCGCTCTCTGATTCGACAGGGAGGCAGCGTCGCGCGCTATTGCTTCTTGCGAAGTCGCCGGAAATGGCGACGGCTGCAGGCGAAGAAGCAGATGCCGGAGGTCGCGGGTACACGCAGGCTGCGTGCGCTGCATGCGGCGGCGGATGTAGCAGCGCAGCCCTGCTGCGCGTGCTGCTGCATCGCATCGCACTGCCGGCGACTACTGTTGTTGCTTGTGACTTGCGATGGCGTCAGGAGGTGGCTGGGCTGCGAATGTGGCCGGTAGCGATGGCTGGAGTGCGAACTCCGGTGGCCGGCCGCAGGCGGTGGCCGGAAAGGCGGCGCGGCGGGCTGGCTGCCTGGCAGCTAGGGTTGCTGAAACTAGGGTTTCCAGCCCGGGCCGAAAATCGGGCTTCTCAGCCCGGAGGCGGCCCGCAGTCTGAAATTAGGGTTTGGCACTCCCATGTGGGCCTGAAACCCTAATTTGAAGCCCAAATGTTGTTTTCCCAGTTCAAATCAGATTTCAAGTCCAACGGAGGCCCAGTTTGAAGATCTGTATTGGAATTAAATCTTGTAATAGTTAGATTTAATTTATTTCCATGTAATCGCATCTGAGGGGCCACGAGAATTTATTTGTTTATTTATTTATTCTCGTATTGATGTGATTTATTATGTGCGCACTAGTAAATAATAGGAAGCATGATTATTTGCTTTAATTGTTTATTTTTATAAGCATGTTGCAAGTTTATTTTTGAGCATGTCTTATGTGATTTATTTTATGTTTTTAAATTATGTCTATAAATTCCGGGATCATATTAATTTATGATGGAATTTTGGGTGTGACATAATTTATGGGAACATAATGTGCGCATGAAACCTTTAGAATTAAAAATACTAAGCTGGATTTTGGTTCTTCTCTAACCAAGATCATTAGACCTCCACAAATACGACTTCTCATTGGAAGTAAGGCACCTCGAAGCGTAAACGTCTGCTGAAGCAGCTTGCGTTAGAGGTCTCTTACCGGTTCTAATGCGATGAGGTTTCTAAATAAAACACTTAGTTTAAGATGAGAAGTGGGAACCTCTAAGCAAACGTCTGCTGAAGCGGCTTGCATTGAGACAACTTTCACTGGTCTCTAAGATTAAACTAAATGAGATAACAAAGGATGTTAAGGGCAGGACGCATGGGTCTAGTACGTATGTCGAATCGCTTTTTAATATCTGGAGTTAGGCTTGTGGTTATTTTGGCTTAAATGTTACCTTGAGTATAACTCATGAATGATGTCCCTGCTCCGGATAGGTGAACATGGTCTTGGGATCTCCAATATTAATTTCTTTTGCTAAAGATACATGGCATGTTAAGAAATTAAAGGATCATTTTGGTCTGGTTGAGCGTTTGCTGTAAACATCTGCTGAAGCAGCTTGCAGTAAATTAGCTTGGGCAATTGGAGGAAGAAAATTGCATTGTTTTATCTAAAGGTTCTATGCATATTTGTTTCAATTGTTCGTAGTATGTGCTTACTTTAATTCGCTTATTTGTTTTCAGATATATCTATTATTGCATCGCTCATCAATTCAATCGTACACAATTCCTTGACTGGTCCAAATTTTCCTGGATGGAAAAGTGACATTGTCAAGCTCTTGGATTCATTTAGACATTTGTTTGTTCTGCAAACTCCCTGTTCGAGTTCGCTGACTGATACATCTTCCGATGAGGAGCGTGCACAGTATCACATGTGGATGTGGTCGAATGGCATGGCCAGACAATATATCTTGGTTGGTATGTTAGATGCACTGCATCCTCGTTATAGTGATGTATGGCTTGCGCGTGACATTATGCGACGTCTTGACGTAGCATATGGCGGACTCGATGGACATGCTAGATCCAGTCTTATCAAACGTATTGTAAGACAGAAAATGGGTCAAAACTATTCGGTACGTGAACATGTGGAATCACTCATCCAGCTCATAGATGAGTACACATTAATGGGTGGTTAAATTGACAGTGATGTCAAAATTGACTTGATACTCAACACGTTACTGAAGTCATTTGATGACTTCAGAATTTATATTGAGAAAAACAAGAGTGAGTATACTGTTCACAGTCTGCTCAAGGATCTTGTATCAACAGATGCTTCTTCAGTCTTTTCTGTGAGTCACTCTGATTTGCTTCCGAGTCGAAAGAGTGATGTCAAAGAAAAGAGGGATGAAGGAAGCAGTGGGAACAGTCTTACATTATCAATTTATTCCAGATCTCTCGCTAAAAGTTCTTATAAATTGCGTCATTATGACATGAAGAAGAAGAATGGTAAAGGAGAGAATAAAGGAAAGAAAGATAACAAGAAGGACAAATGTTTCAAGTGTGGCAAGAAGGGTCACTGGAAAGTAAATTGTCCAAGTTTGGTAACTAACGGACAAGGTACGTCATCTTTTGCATTGCTTGTTGAAACATACTTAGTATCAGTTTTCTACTCCTTAGTGTGTAGTGGTAACTGACATCACTAATCGTGTTTGCTGCACTTTGCAGGGAATCAAGCTTAAGGTTTGAAGATGGCGGGATTACCATCTCCAAGATTGATGCTGGAAGTTGCTACTTCAGCTGTTGGAGATTTTACTTTGAGTTTATGTTAAAAACTCTGTTTTGATTCAAGTTTCTGAAGAGATGTTGTTTTGGTTTTGATAAACATATTTTTCATCTATTGGATTATCAGTTATTCGATAGAGTTTTTCTATCATAATGAATAACAGTGTTTTCTATTATGGATGATTATCTCTTCATTACTTGATTACATAAACTATCAGTGTTCTAAGGTATAATTTAAAAGAATCTCTATAGAGATAGGTTACATTAGTCTAAGTAGTTTTAAGTAATTCATGGAATTATGATTCAATCCTGGTATTCCTAAGAATTGTACTTATGTCAAATATTTAGAGGTATAAGATGGTAACCAGGCCTTTTAATAGGCGATTGTATCTCTATAGGTTATTTCGTGTTTGCTCTGGTTTGCTGGTTTGAGTCTACTTCCGCAGTTTCCTTAACAGGCATTGATACTGTAATCATTTAAGATTTGGATATGTTTATCTAGTTCACTACAAGTCTTAGTCTCTTGCCTTAATCAAGAGCGTTCAAGAAGGTAGAGAATAAGTTAAACAAGACCGTAAAAACATTATGTTTCATTCATAATGGTGTATCTTAAGTGAAGGGGTTTTACAGTATCTGGCAGAGCAAAGGGGCATCCCAGTTAACTACACCTATTATTCCTCGATTGGGATAGTGTAGGTAAAAAGAAATAAGATTCTTTAAAAGTTTATAAGTTATGCCAGCTTTGCCAAATTTTTGTTTTTGGGAAGAGCGCCAAAAGCAGTTGTGTTTTTGCTTAATCTAGTGTCTTCTAAATCAGTTCCAAATACCCTAGAAGACCTTGACTATGTCAAAAAGGCAATGATGGGTGATTCGGCTGTCAAGCTGATATAGGAAACTAATTGTTTGGAAGAAAGGTTTAACTAGTACTGCTTTGTGGGCTATTCCAGGTAAACGAAAAAGATGGTTGCATTGTGTATCCTAGATACAAGCAAGTTGCATAGGATGAAACCATGAATCCAATTGTGAGATTGTTCTCTAACGTTTTAGAGAAGACAATTCAAATCCATCAGGAAATACCCCGTGGCATATTGAGCTTACCTTGGAGGGTATGGTACTAATTGCACGGTCACCTGTGTAAGGTGGTAAACCACAAATTATTGCACCATTAACTGACAACGTAAAAGGAGCATCGTTGCAGTGGGAGGTTGTCTTAACAGGCTTAATGGTACTGGTTCGTTGAAACAGTCTCTAGACTTGTTGTCAGCTTAACAAACAACATCGTACTCATCCCTTAAAGCGCAACGAAGCTGTTAAGACAAACGATGCAGTTTAATGACGTCAACTCATGGATTCATAAATGAATCAGTAAAAGTTATGGTTGTATATAGGGATCAGTGATTGCCAAATAACTTTTCAGCTATAGGCAACTGATTGATACACAAGAAAAATGCTCGAATGGTAACCTAGTATATTCGAATGACTAGGTTAGTGAGTAAGGTATGTTTCACAACAAGACCTTCTCACTGGTTGCAACTATTAAACCCATTTGAATTCTTTTAACCATAACAGCACATATGAATCTAACTATCTGGAAGACAGATGACATCATCTGTATTTTATAAATGGGTACCTTGATAAAAAGTGACGACATCTGTATGCAACAACCAGATAAGTTATGTGCAGTAAAATGAAAATCATCGTGTCTGGAAGCTAAGGAAGTTCAAGTATGAACTTAAAGGAGCTTCAAAGTCATGAAATAGACATTTCGATATTGTCTATCGAGAATGAGAGTTTCATGTACCAGTTATGAGTCAGCGAAAGCGTGGTTTTCCTTGCACATTATGTAGATGGTATTTTCACATTCGGAAACGGTGTGGAGATATTGTCAGGCATAAAGGATGGTTATCTGAACAGTTTCAGAAGTAGGACTTATGAAATTTTGGAACATCTTTTGAATTAAGGTCTTGTGTTGTCACAAGAAAAGGATGTTCATGTATCTCAAGTCGCTTAAATTGATTATGTGGTGAGTCATTCATAGCAAGAAAGATTGTTGTCTTTCTATATTCCAAATGAACGAAGTTAGATATCTGTAATGCTATAAGCATGTTAAACAGATATCAGTTCAACTCCGGACAGGCACATTGGTTAATGAATGAGCCTTGTGAGTTGAATGGCATCAGATATCCAGGAGGATCATAAGGAAAGGAAATCGACCTCTAACTATGTGTTGGCCTTGGAGGAGGAGTTATAGGAATCGAACACAGAAGTTTGTTGCGGATTCTGGTATGAAGGTTGAGTTTTTGACGGCTTCATTAGCTTTGCAAGAAGTAGTATAACTCCGGTGTTATCCTCTAGAGGTGTGTGTTCTGAGTTTGCCTAATAAAATCACGTGGAATTGTGATCATGTTGGTGCAATGACAAACTCAAAGGAACCCAAGACTCACAAGGTGGTGAAACACATAGGATATGTGGAATCACATCATACAAGAAATCATGACAAGAAGTGACATGAATGCAGTGGGAGTGACTGACAGAATAGACACACTTAATACTTTGATAAAGCAATGGTATTATGCTTTAAGTATAAATGGGAGATTGTTGGGATTATATACTGAAAGCATATATGATTAAGTGTTTTGTACACTGGTCTTTATATATGTTGCTACAACAATGCTCGCTGTCTGATGAAACAAACATACAACGAACCATAATATCCTATTATCTCGCCTATAGGGATGATCATATGGTGTGTAGGAGATCACAGAGGATCATATGAGTCATTTGACCTAGCGAGATATAAACAGTATCACAGTTGAGACAGTACATGGTTCATAAGTGGGCTTATCCTAGCTACTTGATGTGTCGGTACATGGTTATGTATTGATGGGATCAACAATGTGATGTGTCATTCTCATTGACATATGAATGAGCCAGATCTCTAACATACTTCCTATGATCTTAAACCTAACTGAAGGATAAGGGGCACACACAGATTGACCACACTTTGATTTACCATGGTGGCGAGTCTTACATGTACTCTTATACCCGTATTTTGGGTGTTTGCAATTTGTGTGTGGCCTGCTTAAGCTGGACGTTTAGGTAAGCATATCCGTTTCAGGATGGTGACATTCCCTGAGGAGCTCATAAGGTTCATTATGCTAAACCCTGCAGGTTAAATTATTTAATTCAGGCATAAGTGAAAAGGAGTGAGTGGTATTACTCAGGAAATAAGAGATTAATTAATTATGGCTGATTGTCATAAGTCAAATTAATTAATGAATGTCTAAAAACCTTAAATATGTGGATCATGTTAGTTTGGTGCAACTCGTTCCTAATAACGTGGTAATAAAGGGGCGAGTCAGCATTGTTACCGTGGTGAAGGTTAAAACAATATTTTATTAATTAATTATGTTCTGGGTTGAACAAGGAAGGATTAATTAATAAAGAGGGCCCACTTTATTATTTGCATCTGGTCCCTGGTCTGACCCATGAACTGCTCAAGCCCATTAGGGTTAGGGTTTCTCAAAACCCTAACACTATATATAGGCCTTCTCTCTATCAGATCAAGTTAGAGTTTTCAGTATTAAACGAAAATTGAGAGAGACGGCGACGGCGATCCATAAGGGAGAAACTGATCGATTTCTCTAGATCTCGGATTCAACTTGGTAGATAATCCTCACCAGATTTCCAAGGAGCAAGGGAACAGATCAGAAGATCAGATCTGTAGGAACAACTGTTCATCGCCGGCATTCAGATTCAGATCCAGATCTATTTCATCGTTATTGGCTCCGATCTAGATCTGTAGATTAAACGGTGAAATAAGGTATTCTCTAAATCCATCCTCTGCAATTATTTTTGTAGGAGCATGCATAGGATCGCATGGTTTATTTAATTGAAATTTGTTCCTGGTACCCTAAGAACGATCCTTGGCAAGAATTTAATTAATGGCAACTCATGTTGTCCATCGTAGACTCAAACGAAAAAGGTTTAGTTACTTTAAAGTTCGTCTCAACAAAAGAACAAATAGCAGATATATTTACTAAAGCTCTTGACTTTGAGAGATTCTCATATTTGAGAAAATATCTAGGCATGTGTAACCCCCTGCCTAATGTTTTTGACTATATGTGACTGCTCGCCAATCTTTGACACTGTTTTGTTAAAGTTTGTCTTTTTTTGTCGATTAGTTATTTTCATGTTATAAAATTGAGAGATACAAGAGTGAGATCTCAAAGTTATAAAACATGGTGATTGTGATCTATTTGTTTTTCAATTTAACTGGAAGTACTATGGACAGAAAGTTGTTAGAACTCTGACCATGTGGAATCAAAGTTTATTTGTAAAATGAATGGGCTATATCTTTTGTATCTCATTTAGTACTAAAGATTGGACGTGATTAGGCACACAATCTTTGTGGAAGGATTAGTGAGATTATTTTTTATCGACACTTTGTAACTTTGACACCTCAGTATCAAACTTGGTACCAGTCATAATATTTTAAATCTTTTCGAGCTTAATTTGATTTTCTCTTCAAGTTTGTTTTTAGTTGTTGCGAATTTTAAGGTTTTTAAATTCTAAATTAACCAAATCTAATTTAATTTGATATTTTCCCAAGTTTTAGGAGTTTGTTTTCTAGATTCTTTTTGCATTATCTTTGATTAAATTTGAATTCCTTAATTTTAGATATTATTGTTATTTTGTTTCACCCCCTCTCTCTACTTAAGTGCCCTAGCAGGAACACTATTCACATCAATCACTCACACTCTCCAAAGCTATCCCTCCACCACAAACCGTTCAACTCCACTCTCTCTCCCACGTCACGAACAACCCTCTCACATCTCTCTCTCTCTCTCTCTCCTTCTCTGAAACCTCTCAACTCGTCAAAAATCACCATGGCCGACAAAAACATCCAAGACCTCCTCGCCAAAACCCTCGCCTCACCTGACGGAGCCAAGATACTTCAACGCCTTCTCGAAAGCCAAATGGAGAAAGCATCTCAAACTTCAACCTCTCAACCCGCCATGGAAGGTACCTCACTTCCTCTCACCTCTGAAACCGCAACCACACCTCCAGCCACCTCTGAAATCACACCACCACCTACCTCCGCCGAACTCACTCCTCAAATCATCTCTGAATCTTTAACCTCTTACCCTACTGAACCATCCTCAAATGAACCTACCGCTGCCTCTCACTCCTCTCCATCAAAATATGAAAACCCTAACCCACCTTCCGAGCCGTCGATTGAGGAGTCAGACAAGGCGTTTGACGAAGAAACCGACCGAATTTTGAAGGAACCCTTCCTCCAACCCGATTCAATCGCTTAGCCCTCCAAACCCTTCGAGGACCTACCTCTGACAACTGTTGGAGTGAACCTATCTGAGGTTGTTCATGAGCCTCCACTCCGCTTCGTGCTGCCGGGCCAAGAAGGATTTCCTATTGATGCTGATCAATCGGGAAACTCAAGTTAATCTCTGATGCTGTTCAACAAGTCGAGGGAAAGATGCCTAAAAGGAGATCCGAAAGAATCTTCGAAGAAACTGTGAAGAAGCGGTACAAAAAGCATGTTGCCACCCGCCGGAAGAAAGTGAAGCCAAGGAGGTTTCAAAGGAGTCTGACTGACACCCCCCATATCTTCACCAAGGATGACGATCTACCGGAGCAGTCCCTTAAGTCTAACACCAACATGTCAGACTTCGAATCCGGAGATCTCGACAACTCTGGCAATGAGGATTTCCAGATGGACCCTCAAGCAACCGAACAATCTGAGGAGCATGCCGATTCCAGTGAAGAACAACCACAGAAGAAGAAAAAGAAGTCCGAAGCAGCTACCTCGGTCAAGAAGCCAAAGCCAAAGCCGAAAAAGTCTGTGTCAAAGTCAACCAAACGTCCAGCAAAATTCGATTCTCCTGAACAATCTGAAGTCAAACGTTCTAAGAAGCCCAAGGTGGAACAATCTGAGTCTTTGGAGCCCACACCACCGAAAGGGAAAGGTACTCAGTCCTCCTCTGATGATGATAATTCTGATTATGATGCTAGCCGGTCATACTCTGTCAATTATTATCACTGCTATACTAAAACACTGAAGGTGCTTTATTCTAAGAGGGAGTTCAAAATGGAGAAATTGATAGATACTGCTATGTTTTCTAAGTTTGGGTTAGACATTCTGCTTAAGAGAAGGGGTCTCCTTAACACTGTCACTGAATTTTCTGCCTTTAGCCCATCTTTGGTTTTAGAATTTTTTGCCAATATGTTAAAGGATGAAGTCTTTCAGACTGGGAAACCAAAGTTTGGGAAGTCGTTTGTTCGGGGGAAAATTATTAAGTTTGATCCTGATACCATTAACGTGCGGTAGAAGTAGGGGTAAGCATGAGTCAAGCCAGCTCGCAAGCTACTCGGGATCGGCTCGATAAAAATTCGAAATCGACTCGATAGTAATCGAGCCGAGCTCGAGCTCGAGCTATTCGAGTAGCTGTCGAGCTCGAGCTCGAGCTTTGTGATACTCAATTCGACAGGCTCGCGAGCCTTATTGAGCTCGAGCTTAAATCGAACTTGGGTTCCAGCTAGGCTCACGAGCCTTATCGAGCTTAATATAATTTAAATTTTTATTCCTAAATTCATTATTTAATAATAAATAATATAATTTTTAATTAAAAATTAAAATAAATTAAAACAATCGAGCTGAGTCGAGCTTGATGAGTTTGATCTCGAGCTTGAAAATTTGAGCTCGGTCGAACCGAGCTCGAGCTCAAGCTTAGAAATTTCGAGTCGAGCTCGAGCTCGAGCCTGAGCCTGGCCATACTCGACTCGTGATCACCCCTAGGTAGAAGTAATAGAGAGGTTTTTTTTAGTCGACGAAGAATAAAATTGTTAAAGACAAATTTACGAGTAGATATGTTTTACTTTTAATTAAATGATATCCTAAATTTTATGGGATTTTATTTAAGGGGCTTTAGTTAGGGATTACATATTTAAATATATGATTTTTAATTAAAATTTTAAATTAAAGGTATGGAGATAAAATTGAAAAATTATACTTTATTTTTTAAAAGGAGCTTTAGGAAAAAATGGTTGTGAATGACCTATATATTTCTAAATTTATATGTTATTATAATAATTTATTATTAATATTATTCATACATTTATCTTTGGTATAATTGTGTTTTTTTTTTGTTCTTCATGTCTGCCATTTCCTTTGAGCAACACTGTAGTTTTGATAGCATGTTCCCTAATTTCGCCGCATATCGCCATACTTGAAAGTAATGGCGCAGCAGCAAATCATGTCAACCAGAAGGAAGAACTGATATCAATTTGCCCAATCCGTAATAGCCCTAATTCCCAATTCAAAATCAATTGTCAGTTAAATTGTTGCCCGATTTACCTCTCACCCGAACAACAAAAAATTCGCAAGTAATGGACGAGTAGACACAAGGCGGCGGGTTCAGCGATTAGTCTCAGTGAATGGAATGGGGAGATGGGGATGGAGAGTTTCTATCATAGTTTCCCGGGTCGTGTTGCCTTCCAAATACATTAATAATCTAGATCCTAGCAGGAGCGTACCTACTACATCTCGAATTTCTCCATACGTTTCAGAGCCCATAAACTATTTCTTGAAGTTCAGGTCCTTTTCTTCTCCCCGCTACGTCGAAGAACTTGATGCCAAGAATCTCCATTTTAATGGAAATAGGAAATGCCCACCGATTCCAACAACGAAAGATGGTGATCTTCGACCGAAATGCGAGATGGTGGCTTCCGATAACCCATCCCTCAAATCGACTCAAGGGTCCATTACTACTCATGCTGGGTAAGACAAACATATAAATCCTCAATTGGTTACAGCATCGTGCTACATTTCGGCTTTTACTTCTGCAATTCGATAAATTAATTTCAGAATCAGTTTTCATTCTTTCCTGAATCGATGATCCGTTGTGAACCTAAGTGAATCCGTCACTCTTTGATGATTTTATTTGTTTAGGTATCTCATATTTTGGCGAGTCAAAATGTTTTTAGCTTTTTATTAGTTGGATTCTGCTGAAAATTTCTTCCAAAACTAGTTCCATTTTGAAATCAACTTGTGTTTGATCAAAATAGAAGCTCAAAGTAAAATCTCCAATTACGCTTAACCGTAGTTTACCTAAAAATTAAAAGCCATAGACAATTTATAAGGACGTTTAAAGGTGTCTTTGCAACTTCAGGTGTGACTCATCGATTCAACGCTTCAAACAGAAGCAGCCACGGTCTGGAGATGAAATGGCGTCCAAACAAAAAAACCATAGTAAATTTTTCAACCCCAATCAGAGTCAACTCCTAAGAATTCTCTCTTCCGAAGTGCTATTGTAAAATTGTATATTTGTATGCTTTTCTTACGTGTGTTTTTGCAGAAGGTGAAGAGTATTGCCTCCAAGAATCAATTTCCAAAGAATTCAGCTAAATCAAATACTGAAACGCAAAAAACTGTATTAGGTATTTTGCAGTATTTTGAGTTTTGGGCTTTATTGGTTGATTAATTTATGTGTCAACATGAAAATTTGTTTGGGTTTGTGTTACTTATTCTTCAACTTGTAGTTCACTTTGACTCATTTGTTTTTGTTTGTTTAGGGAAGCTGAAGGCGACGTCGAATGAGGAGTTGCAAGCTTTAAAGCCGAATCCTTTGTCTCTTATATTCTCTAACGACAGGCTAGTTCCATTCTTTGTGATTGTTTTGTTTTGGTCAAAGTTGGATGGCATTGAGGTTACTTTTAGGGGTGTGCAAGAACCGATTGCCAACCGAAAAAACCGACCGAACCTACAATTTTTGGTCGGTTCGGGTTGGTGCAATATTGTTGGTTAGGTGGTTGGTTTGGATTTGAGAAAACCGATGAGTTTCGGTTTGGTGGTCGGGTTTCGTTTTCTAACCACGGTTTTTCCCCGACTGTCCGAATGTATATTTTAATTAATATTTATATAATTTATAATTACATTTTAATATATTGCACAAAATTTAAAATGCAACCCTACATACTACACACTCCCCCGCGCCTCCGCCCCCGACCCAATGAGTGTACCACTCCCCCAGCCGGCCAGCCGAGTGCCGACGACGATGCCGGCCTCTGTGCCGCCTCTCGGCCCTCCGCCCTCCGGTCTGTGTTGCCTCTCAGCCCTCCACAAGCCGCCGACGACGCGAAACAACCTCACTCACTCTCTACGGTTCTACCGCTGTTCTGCCTCCTCTCGGCAAACACAATTCTCTCTCTCTCTCTCTCACAATCTTATTCACTCACTCTCTACAGTTCTACCGCTGTTCTGCCTCCCCTCGACGGCCCTCCCCCGTTCGTCTACAGCGACACAACCTTAGTGCCTCCCAGCATACTCACTCAGATAATTTCGTTTAATTTGACAAATTTTCCATTCCTAACCCTCCTCTCATCTCTGAACAATTTGTGGCATTATTCATTCTTAATTTCTGGGAAGTGCCTGAATTGTTTAACCATTGAACACAAAGTGTTCCATTCCAAAGTTGTGCATTCTGTTTTTTGAAATTTGAAGTCTGCCTTGTTTAGTTGTGTCAGGTTATAAAAAACCAACTGAAAATTTTAATTCGTTGGATTTATGGGTGATATGAAGCAGAACTTTGAGTTTATCTAAAAAAGGGGACTCGTTGGCGGGAACAGGGGATTTGGATCCTCTGCTGTGCATATAGGCACAGCAGGGAATGCTGTGCATTTTTTAACCACAAGTTTGATTTATTTAATATTTTATTAACCTTGGCACTAGGGTTAATATTTTATTCTGCTGAGTAACAGCATTCCCTGCTGTGCCTAAGTGCACAACAGATGATCCAAATCCTGGGAACAGGCTTGAGCCCACTGTTTGTGGGCCGTGGCGTGATTTGATTTTTAATTAAGTTAATTTTTAATTTAAGTTATTTATTTTGTAGCAGATTTGATTATTTATTTTTCTAGATCTTTGAGTATCAATATATTAGGATAGATATCCTAATAATGATTGTATTAGATTTGATTTGAGTCTTATTTAAGTTGAGTTGTTCTTTATTTTTCATAAGTAATAAAATTATTATTTTGGGAGCATTTATTCGCTTGGGCACGTCTCCTACGTGATTAGGGTCATGCTTCTATCAATTGGTCCGATCGGGTTAGAATTAGATCAAGAGACTGATGGAGAAATTGGTAGAGATTGCAGTTAAACTCGCCACCCTATTTGTTTCGATTCTTCAATCGCAGCATAAAGGTTCCGCAACGCGAGGCACAACGACTACAAGGGAGTCTACAGCGGCGGGCATGGTGGGTGCGCGTGCTGGAGGCATGTTGGGCGCAGTTGGTGCGCAAGGTAGAGCAGCAGCGAGCGCAGGGGGTGCTGCGAATGCTGGAGACGCAACGGGCGCGGATGGTGCGCCTGGCAGCGGGGCGACGAAGGTGAAGCAGTCGTTGGGCGCGGGCGGCACTGGTGGAGGGCACGCTGAGCGTGGGAGACTACACGCACGTGGAGGGCATGCTGGGCAAGGGCGACGGCGGGTGGCGCAACAGCTACGGGTGCTGGTGGCTTGCGCATGAGTTGCGCAGACCAGGGCACAGCAGCGAGCAATGATAGGTGTTGGCAGCACAGGCGTGGGCCGTGCAAATCTGTGCTCGGGCGGCGCAGATCTGAGACTGATGGGGAAGACTAGGGTGCCGGACAACGGCGCGATGGCAGAGGCGCAATGAGGGCACGATTGTATGGGCAGAAGTATCGACGACTGGGCATAGCTAGGGGTGAGTTAGCAGTCAGCAGCGACGGTCAGACGCTGGGTGCTGGAGCTGCAATGGGGATGAAGAAGAAAGACACGCTAGGCACAATGAAGAAGAATGTTGCGCAGGGCGCATCAAAGAAGATGAAGAAGGGAGTGAGGGGAACAATCAAGAAGGAGGGAGGCTCAACATGTGGTGCTAGCGAAAAGAACCTATTGCTGCCAGCGTTTATCTTGGAGGATCCTAAGGGATGGGACGCTTGCGCGGAGCAACAATTTTAATTACACGCTACTCCGCCCAGGGAGGTGGCAGCCGCGGTAGTGGCAATGGAGAGGGCTTCTTTGTATTGAATGACATGACTACGAGTGAGGAAACTAACCATACCATGGGAAGAGTTTCATAGTTCGTTTCACTTTTCAGACTTCAACCTTGAGGACAAGGTTATTTTGATGGAGGATGGAATTGATATGAAGCATAACTTTGAATTTGTCTCAAAAGGGGGACTCGTTGGCAGGAACGGGCTTGAGCCTGCTGTCCGTGAGCCGTGGCGTGATTTGATTTTTAATTAAGTTTACTTTTAATTTAAGTTATTTATTTCCTTGCAGTTTCGATTATTTATTTTCCTAGATCTTTGAGTATTAGGATAAATATCCTAATAATAATTGGATTAGATTTGAGTCTTATTTAAGTTGAGTTGTTCTTTATTTTTCATAAACAATAAAATTATTATTTTAAGAGCGTTTATTCGCTTAGGCACGTCTCGTATGTGATTAGGTTTTGCATCTATCAATGGGTCGGTATGTGAAAGGAGGATGATCTGTTTTTTCGGTTTGGGGGGAGGTCGGTTGGTTTTGTCCCGAACCGACCGTTTGCACACCCCTACTCCTAGTTAGTTGTAGAAATATTTGTTTAGTTTTGAGTTGAAGTTGACAAATTATGGACTGAATTAATAGTTAGCTCTTGATGGCATTGGAGCTCCAATTGTTTGTCTTAAGAAATCTCCATTTACACTAAACCACAGTTTTCCGAAAAATTAAAAGTGTTGCACTTTTTTAAATTACAAGGAGGTTCAAAGGTGTATTTGCGACTCTAGGCCTGTCTCATCAATTCAATGCTTCAAATGGAAGCAGCCACACTCTGGAGAGGAAATGGCCACCAAAGAAAAAAACCCTTGTAAAATTCTCCACCCCAATCAAAATCAACTACAAGAGGTAGTAGCCTTGTAAGAATTCTCTCTTCCAATTTGCTATTGTAAAATTGTATATTTGTATGCATGTCTTGTTCTTAAACATCTGTTTGAATTATTTTTATATATAATACGTGTGTGTTTGTGCAGAAGCTGAAGAGTAATGGCTCCAAGAATCAATTTCCTAAAGGTTCTGCAAAATCAAATGCTGAAACGCCGAAAACCGTATATGGTATTTTCCAGTGTTTTGAGTTTTGGGCTGTATTAGTTGATTAATTTATTTGTCAACGTGAAACAATTTGTTTGGGTTTGTGTCACTTATTATTCACCTTCTAGCTCATTTTGACTCATTTGTTTTGGTTGTTTAGGGAAGCAGAAGATGAGGTCGAATGAGGAGTCGCAAGATTCAAAACCGAATCCTCCCACTTCTAGATCCTCTGGCAGCAGGTTAATTTCATTCCTCGTGATTGTTGTGTTTTGGTCAAAGGTATATGGCATTGAGGTTACTCCTAGTTAGTTGTAGAATTATTTTGTTTTAGTTTGGAGTTGAGCTTGACAAAGTATAGTCTGAATTGATAGTTCGCTCCCAATTGGCGTTGAAGCTCTGATTGTTTCACAAAGAAAAATCGCCAATAATGCTAAACCAAAGTTGTCCTAAAAATTAAAAGCGTTCGACACTTTTTTAAAATTAGAAGTAGTGTTAATGGTGTCTTTCTGACTTTAGATCTGGCTCGTCGACTCAAAGCATCAAACAGAAGCAGCCACACACTGGAGATAAAATGGCCTCCAAACAAAAAATCCCTTGTAAAATTGTTAACTCTGTTCAGTGTCAAGTACAAGAGGTAGTAGCCTCGTAATAATTCTCCTTTTCAATGCGCTATTGTATCTTTGTATGCATGTCTTTCACTTAAATTTCAGTTTGAATTATTCATTGTATATAATATGCGTGTGTTTGTGCAGCAGCTGAAGGGTAATGGCTCCAAGAATCAATTTCCTAAGAATTCAGCTAAATCAAATACTGAAACGCCGAACACCGTATTAGGTATTTTACAGTATTTTAAGTTTTGGGCTTTTTTGGTGATTTATTTTGTGTCAATCTGAAACAATTTGTTTGGGTTTGTGTTACTTATTCTTCACCTTCTAGCTCAGTTTGACTCATATGTTTTGGTTGTTTTAGGGAAGCAGAAGATGAGGTCGAATGAGGAGTTGCAAGATTCAAAATCGAATCATCTCTCTCCAATGTCCTCTGGCAGCAGGTTACTTTCATTCTTTGTGTGCGTTGTGTTTTGCTCAAAGTTCGATGGCATTGAGGTTACTTTTAGTCAGATATTTTTGTTTAGTTTGGTGTTGAACTTGGCAAATTGTTGTGTGAATTGTTAGTTAGCTCCCGATGGCATTTAGTCAGATATTTTTGTTTAGTTTGGTGTTGAACTTGACAAATTGTTGTGTGAATTGTTAGTTAGCTCCCGATGGCACTGAAGCTCTAATTGTTTGCCAAAGAAAGATCTCCAATTATTCCTAAACCACAGTTGTCCAAATATTTAAAGCGCAAGGCATTTTTTTTAAAATACAAGGATTTTTTATGGTGTCTTTCCGTCTTTAGGTCTGGCTCGTTGATTCAAAGCCTCAAACAGAAACAGCCACGCTCTGGAGATGAAATGGCCTCTAAACAAAAAAACCTTTGTAAAATTCTTAACCCCCATCAGAGTCAAGTAGAAGAGGTAGTAGCCTCGTAAGAATTCTCCGTTCCAATGCATTATTGTAAAACTTTATATTTGTATGGACGTCTTTTTTCTTAAATCTCAGTTTGAATTAGTCTTTGTATATAATATGTGTGTGTTTGTGCAGAAGCTGAATGGCTCCATGAATCACTTTCCTGAGAATTCAGCTAAATCAAATACTGTAACGCCAAAAACCGTATTGGGTATTTTACTGTATTTTGAGTTTTGGGCTTTGTTGGTTGATTCGTTAGTGTGTTAACTTGAAACTATTTTCTTGGGTTGTTACTTATTCTTCACCTTCTAGCTCACTTTGACTCATATGTTTTGGTTGTTTAGGTAAGCAGAAGATGAGGTCCAATGAGGAGTTGCAAAATTCAAAACCGAATCTTCTCACTCCTATATCCTCTGGCAGCAGTTTAGTTTCATTTTCTGTGAGTGTTGTGTTTTGGTCAAAGTTCGATGGATTGAGGTTACTTATAGTTTGGTTGTAGATATTTTGTTTGGTTTGGTGTTGAACTTAACAAATTGTGGTGCGAATCTATTGTTAGCTCCCAATGGCATTGAAGTTTAATATTTTGTCAAAGAAAAATCTCCAATTAAACTAAACCATAGTTTCCTAAAAGTTAAGTGTGTTAAAGACACTTTTAAAATTACAAGAAGAAGTTTTAAAGGTGTCCTTCCGACTTTGGGTCTGGCTCTTCGATTCAGAGCTTCAAACAGAGGCAGCCACGATCTGGAGATGAAATGTCCTCTAAACAGAAAAAAACACTCGTAAAATTCTCCACCCTAATTAGAGTCAACTCAATTACAAGATTTAGTAGCCTCCTAAGCATTCTTTCTTCCAATGCGCTACTGCAAAATAATATATTTGCATGCTTGTCCTTTTTTTCAGTTAAAATTATTCTTTGTATATAATATGTGTGTGTTTGTGCAGAAGCTGAAGAGTGATTGCTCCAAGAATCAATTTCCTAAGAATTCAGCTAAATCAGATACTGAAAAGCCGAAAACCGTATTTGGTATTTTCCAGTATTTTGAGTTTTGGGCTTCATTGGTTGATTTGTTTGTGTGTCAACGTGATACAAATTGTTTGGTTTGTGTTACTTACTTATTCTTCACCTTCTAGCCCACTTCAACTCATTTGTTTTGGTTGTTTAGGGAAGCAGAAGGTGAGATTGAATGAGGAGTTGCAAGCTTCAAAACCATATCCTTTGACCCCTATATCCTTCGACAGCAGGTTAATTTCATGACAAAGTATAGTCCAAATATTTGTTTATTTTGGTGTTGAGGTTACTCAGAGTTATTTGTACAAATATTTTGTTTAGTTTGGTGTTGAACATGACAAAGTATAGTCCGAATTGATAGTTAGCTCCCGATGGCATTGAAGCTCTAATTGTTTGTCAAAGAAAATCCTCCAATTATTCTAAAATACAGTTGTCCCAAAAATTAGAAGCGTTAGACACTTTTTTAAAATTACAACGAGTTTTAATGGTGTCTTTCGGACTTTAGGTCTGACTATTCAATTCAAAGCTTCAATCAGAAGCAGCCACAGTCTGGAGATGAAATGGCCTCCAAACAAAAAAACCCTAGTAAAATTATCAACCCCCATCAGAGTCAACTACAAGAGGTAGTAGCTTCCTTAGAATTCTCCTTTCCAATGTGCTTATTGTAAAATTGTATATTTGTATTCTTGTCTTTTTCTTAAATTTCAGTTTGAATTATTCTTTTTATAAAATATGCCCGTGTTTGTGCAGAAGCTGAAAAATAACTGCTCCAAGAATCAATTTCCTAAGAATTCAGCTACATCAAACACTGAAACACAGAAAACTGTATTAGGTATTTTCTAGTATTCTTCATTTTCGGCTTTATTGGTTGATTTATTTGTGTGTCAACTCGCAAAAATTTGTTTGGGATTCTGTTACTTATTCTTCACCTTCTAACTCACTTTGGCTTGTTTGTTTTGTTTATTTAGCAAAGCAGAAGGTGAGTTCGACTGAGGAGTTGCAAGCTTCAAAACTGAAACCTTTGACTCCTATATCGTCTGACTACCGGTTAGTTTCATTCTTTGTGAGTATTGTGGTTTGGTCAAAGTTGGATGGCATTGAGGTTACTCCTAGTTAGTTATTGAAATATTTGTTTAGCTTGGTGTTGAACTTGAGAAATTGTGGTCCGAATTGGTACTTAGCTCCCAATGGCATGAGTCTCTAAGCTTTTTATCAAAGGAAAATCTCCATTTACACTAAAATTCAGCTTTTCTAAAAATTTATATTGCTAGACACTTTTTTTAAATTACAAGGAGGATTAGAGATGTTTTTGCGGCTTTAGGTCTGGCTTGTCGATTCAAAGCTTCAAACAGAAGAAGCCACGGTCTGGAAATGAATTGGTCTCCAAACAAAAAAAAACCAGTGAAATTCTTCACTCCAATAAGAGTCAACTAAAAGAGGTAGTAGCCTCCTAAGGTTTCTCCTTTCCAATGTGCTATTGTAAAATTTTATATTTGTATGCATGACCTTTTCTTTTATTTCAGTTTAAATTATTCTTTGTATATAATACCTGTGTGTTTGTGCAGAAGCTGAAGAGTAATGGCTCCCAGAATCAATTTCCTAAGAATTCGGCTAAATCAGATACTGAAAAGCCGAAAACCGTATTAGGTATTTTCCAGTATTTTGAGTTTTAGGCTTCATTGGTTGATTTATTTGTGTGACAACATGAAGCAAATTGTTTGGGTTTGTGATTCTTATTCCTCACCGTCTAGCTCACTTTGACTCATTTGTTTTGGCGGTTAAGGGAAGCAGAAGGTGAGGTTGATTAAGGAGTTGCAAGCTTCTAAATTTAATCCTTTGACTCCTATATCCTCTGACAGCAGGTCAGTTTCACTCTTTGTGAATGTTATGTTTTGGTCAATGTTGGAGGCATTGAGGTGACTCAGAGATAATTGTAGAAATATTTTGGTTTAGTTTGGTGTTGAACTTAACAAATTATGGTCCAAATTGATAGTTGGCTCCCGATGGCATTGAAGCTCTAATGGTCAAAGAAAAATCTCAAATTACACTAAACCATAAATTTCCAAAAAATTAAAAACGTTAAGTTGTTAACAGTTCTTTTAAATTACATGATGGTTTAAAGGTGTCTTTGCAAATTTAGGTCTGGCTCATCAATTCAAAGCTTCAAACAGAAGCAGCCATGCTTTGGCGATGAAATGACCTCCAAACAAATTATGGTCCGAATTGATAGTTGGCTCCCGATGGCATTGAAGCTCTAATTGTCAAAGAAAAATCTCCAATTACACTAAACTATTAATTTCCTAAAATTAAAAGCGTTACAGTTTTTTTAACATCACAAGGAGGTTTAAAGGTGTATTTGTGAATTTAGGTCTAGCTCGTCGATTCAAAGCTTCAAACAGAAGCAGCCATCATCTGGAGATGAAATGGCCTCCAATCAAAAAACCCCAAGTAAAATTCTTAACCTCAATCAGGGTCGACTTCAGGAGGTAATTTCCTCCTAATAAATCTCACTTCCAATGCGCTATTCTAAATTTGTATGCATGTCTTGTTCGTCAATTTCTGTTAAAATTATTTTTATTTAATACGTGTGTGTTTGTGCAGAAGCTTAAGAGTAATGGCCCCAAGAATGATTTTCCTAATAATTCAACTAAATCAAATACTGAAATGCCGAAAACCGTATTAGGTATTTTCTAGTATTTTGAGATTTGAGCTTTTGTGGTTAATTTATTTATGTGTCAATGTGAAACAATTTGTTTGGGTTTGTGTTACTTTTTCTTCACCTTTTAGTTCACTTTGAATTGTTTGTTTTGGTTGTTTAGGGGAGCAGAAGGTGCGGTCGAATGAGGAGTTGCAAGCCTCAGAACTGAATCCTTTGACTCCTATATCCTCGGACTGCAGGTAAGTTTCGTTCTTTGTGAAGGTTTTGTCTTGGTCAAAGTTGGATGGCATTGAGGTTACTCAGAGTTGGTTGTAGAAATATTTTGTTTAGTTTTGTGTTGAACTTGACAAATTGTGGTCCGAATGGATAGTTATCTCCCTAACATATAATTTGTCTCTCAATTCCTTGTGGTTTTTTATGCATGGTATGTTCTCTCTTATGTTCCACACTCATTATACTCCTGACAGTCTCACAGATGCTTTGGCTATGGATTGTGAAATGGTTGGTATTTGTTCAGGGGGTAAAAAGAGTGCCCTTGGAAGAGTTACTCTGGTACCCTTGCCCTTCTCTTTTTTGCTTCTTTAACGTTTTTACAATGATGCAATGCTTGAATATTTCAAACACTACAGCCATGTAGCATATACTATTTCTCGACAATCTGGTAAATTTATCAAGAAGCACGTAATGGTAATCGATTACCTTTTATGGACATGTTATAGAATTTTTTCCTTGGGTTTTGTAATTGTTTGCTATATTTTGGTTTAGTGTCTGTTTACACAACATTACTTGTTTGGTTTTTCAATCAACTTCAGTATATTGCAGGTAAACACATGGGGAAATGTTGTATATGACGAGTACTCACGTCCAATGGAACATGTTGTTGATTACCGTACTGCAATAAGTGGGATTCAACCATGCGACTTGATAAAGGGTTTGCATCTTTTAAGTTTTGCTGTCATTTTTTTAAAAAAATCATCTTCTTTTGACTGTATCAAGAGAGTTTTCTCTGTTGCGTTTTTTAATAGTATGTAACCCTCCATCCTTCAGTTTACTCTTTACTAGCTGTTGCTCCCACTTAAAATGTATAATTGTGATTGCCATGAACCTTGTGGGGGAAAATGGTGGGATGTCGAAGTCAGACTAAACAGATGCCTTTAGTTTATATCATAAACTTATTGCGGGTCTATCTCGGCTAAAGCTACTGCAGTTATTTCTAAGATTATCTCGGATTTCTCAACTTACTCCAACTCAGACATCTGATCATTCATTAGCAAGAGAAGTAGTTCCTAATGGTTGAGTTTCTAAGATTTGTTTTACACATTCGTTACTTGAAATCTGGGAGCCTTAACTTTTTCTTTCCCTTGGTATCAATTACATCTTCAGAGTTTTTAGGAAATTGAAACCAGCATTTGTTTGCCCCAAATTGAGTAGAGAAGAGAGAGGGATGCCATTGGTTAGTTCCCCCCTATCCCCTTTCATTTTGGAATTGCTTAAATGGAGGCTGACTTGTGTAAATTTCTAAAATCAATTAAACATTCTGCAATTTCCTCGGACATTGTGTAAATTTCTGCCACCTCTTTTCCCTGATTCTTTTATTGTCCCTTTACAATAGTACCTTCCACTCTTTTTGTGTATATATATATATATATATATGTATATAGGGGCTGATCTGGTGAGAATAGCCCTTATCATGAGAAATGAGAATAAATCTCGTCCATAGATTTGCCAACATAAACGATCCAGATTACATAAGAGCTTTAACAAAAACGCGGCATAATATCCTCATTTTACTTCATTTAAGGGCAACATAGTCATTACGAACGTACAGGGCGCAAGAGTTGTGTTTTGTTCATTTTATGTATTATATACTTCATTTTATCTCAATTGCGAATCATTATAAAATAAATTCGATTCGAATTTTGATGTTACACGTGACATGTATTTTATCTTAGCAGTTCTTCATTATATCTTAGTTATTCTTCATTTTATCTCAATTGTGATTCATTATAAAATAAATTCGATGTGAATTTTGATGTTATACGTGACATGCATTTTATCTTAGCAGTTCTTCATTATATCTTAGTCGTTCTTCATTTTATCTAAATTGTTGCTCATTATAAAATAAATTAAATAAAAATAAAATCAATTTTTCGGAAAAAAACGATTTCAATTCTCTTCATTTTATTTCTTATATACATCATTAAATGAAAAAAAATTAAATTTTTAAAAACAGTTCTCTTCATTTTATTTCCTCTATAAGTCATTAAATGGAAAAAATTAAATTAAATAAAAATAAAATCAATTTTTCGGAAAAAATATTTCAGTTCTCTTTATTTTATCTCCTATATACATCATTTTAAAAGAAAAAAATCAAATTTTTAGAAACATTTTTCTTAATTTTATCTCCTCTATACTTTATTAAATGAGAAAAATTAAATTAAATAAAAATAAAATTAATTTTTTAGAAGAATATGTTAAGTTTATTTTATCTATTTAAAAATTCATTAAATTAGAAAATTCAATTAAATAATAATAAAATTTAATTTAATTTTAGAGTATTAGATGACTCAACAAGGCAATCGAAATCTTGTGAAAAATAAAAAAGAAAAGGAATTACAGATTCAAATATGTAATAATGAAGTTCGCGGAGGATAAAATGAAAATGGAAATGATTTGAGGGAGATACCCTTAAATATGTAATAATGAAGTTCGTGGAGGATAAAATGAAAACGGAAATTATTAAAGCATGACCGCAGATCTTGTGAAATCAAAGGCTGAGATTTATTCTCATTTCTTACATTAATATATATTCTCATATGATCTAACCTATATATATATATATATATATATATATATATTTGGGGGGGGAAGGTGGTATAGTAGAGCTTTAGTTTCTTTACTTCAATTCTTTTTCCTTAACCGTGCACATGTTGACTCACATTTCCAATGTCCTTGCAGCTAAAGATTTCTACATTGTTCGAAAGCAAGTAGCTAAGATGATCAATCACAAGATTCTTGTAGGTCATGCTTTGCACCATGATCTTAAAGTAAGTTCATGGCCCTGTTGCCTTTATATCTACACATTTGACTGATCTGGACACTGTTTAAGCCAACAACTCAATATTTTGTGCAGGCATTGCTATTGAATCATCCAAAGAGAGATATACGAGATACCTCAAAATATGCTCCATATCTGAAGTACCCTATCCCTTGCTGAATGCATAATATTTTTTAATAAGCGAGTAAAAACCCATGTGACTCAATATTATTTGTGTATAATTGATCAATCAGGGAAGGACGAAGTTGTTCCTTGAAGAAACTTGCAGCGCAGTTTCTTGGTGTTGAGATTCAAAATGGCCAGCACTGCCCGGTTAGTCTTTTCCCAATTTCTATTTGAATTTCTCCAGTTAATTTCATGCTGAGTCGGACTTTAAATGCTTACGTGTCAATGATGTGGTTTTTTCAGTCATTTTCCAATTGACGACTTTTACAAAACAACGCAGTTTAAACAAATTGATGTCATTTTGTTTAAATAATGAAAATCGTCAATTTAAAAAATGACAAAAAACACTTTGGTTGACACCTAAGCATTTAACGTTACTCGACACAAGATTAACTCTATCATTGACAGAGGATACATTTAGCTACCATAACTAAACATGAGATATTTCACTAATTAGATGTACTTGGAATATTGAAGGGTTTTTGCCTGGAAAACTATTGCCTATTTCCAAAATTTATATTACACCAAGGCACATGATAGCCCTTAATTTGGTTGCCTTTTTTTTTTTTTTTTTTTTTGCTGCGGATTCAATTTACTAAACCTCTATAATATGTGCTAATGAAGAAATAAGGAAATAAGTTCAGCATAGTTGTCTCATGAACTTTGATAAGTGAGATTATCTTATTTGAATTTTGTATTATGCTTATAAATCATCATATCACAATTGTCACTTTGTTGGCTGAGTAATAATGATGATCTACTTGCTCGGACATTATTATTTATCAGGTGGAAGATGCCCGAGCTGTTATGCTGCTTTACCAGAAAAACAGAAAACAATGGGAAAGTAGCACCAAGGATGTCATGGGACTCGAGGCAAAAACGAAGAAGCGAAAGCAAAGGAAAACTTTCAAAGATACAGCCAGAGGCATCTGATTCATTTCTATAGCAGGCCTCAAACTCATGGATGAGCTGAAGTATGACCAAGTTTGCCCCAGGCATTGGATGAACCTCTCAACCTTCATTCTGCTGCTATCTCTTGGACTATGATCGAGTTTGGTATAATACAGTGGTTGGAATGCCCAATGAGATGGATTTGGGAACTGAATGTTGGTATCTGTGAGGGTTGCAGAGATAAATATCAGCAGAGTTTGGGCACTTGAAACCACCAAAATTATGCATAAAACAAAATAACAGTAACCTTAACTGATCTCAAAACTTCTCTTTTTTTAGTTATTATTATTATTATTATTATAAGAAGTAGTAGTGGTAGTATAAAATATATATATATATATAGAGGAGGGATCATGTAAAAAAAAAATCCCAATGTAAGAAAAAAGAATGAATCATGTCCATCAGATCTAAAAAAGTCAATGGTTGATATTGAATCAAGCAACAACTAAAATGCAATCAAACAACAAAATAATCAAGTAACAACTAAAGCACAATCAAGCAACGACCTGAATACAATCAAGCAATGCCGTGAATGCAATCAAGCATCTTTCTCACTTTCTCACGTTAAGAGTTTTCTCACTGGATCCGCTCCCTATATATATATATAGGGATGCAATCCAGTGAGAACACCCCTTACTATGAGAAATAAGAACTTACATCATCATTGATTTTGATGAATGTACGTTCAGGATTTTATTAGAATTTTCGGTCATTTTATTTCAAAAAAACCTGCATTATAGGGTATTTTTGTCATTATGTACTTATTTAAGATTCTGTTTACATATTCAATCTCGACATGCATTATATATCTAACAAACATGCATTATATACATAATATTTATTATATATCTAACAAACAACTTCCTGCATTATAATATGGTATTACTCTTATTTTAGAACAATATTACTATCATTATATGGTATTACTTCCTCTATTATATATGGTATTATTTTTGTTTTAGAGAAAAATTATGTTAATTTTATTATAATGCATATGTTATTACTATATTATACATAACAAGTGCAAATATAATGATGAATAATGATTTCACTAAAATAAACATGTTATATTTTATCTATCATATTCTGTATAATGTACTATAACTTCATGCGTTATATTGTGCAACTGCATTTATTATATAAGAATTTGTGTATTGTTACGAGAATTATGCTTATTATATATGGTATTACTTTTATTTAAAAAAAATTATATTACTTATATTATAATGCATATGTTATTGCTATATAATACATAACAAATGCAAATATAATGATGAATGATGATTTTGCTGAAATAAATATGTTGCATTTTATCTATCGTATTTAGCATTATATACTATAACTTCATCATTATATTGTGCAACTGCATTTATTATATAACTTCATGCATTATATTGACCTCGACATGCATTATATACCTAGCAAACATTCATTATATACCTAGCAAACATTCATTATATACCTAACAAACATGCATTATATAATATAGTAATATATATTTATATAATATAATAACAAAATACATAATTAAAACAAGTAATGTATGATCAACTTTTATAACAACTATAATATTATCTACAGTATGCAAAGATAATGAATTTTAATTTTTTGTTGATCTCGCAGGAAAAAATATATTGTATTTTATCTATCATATTATTCATTATATGTAGGGGTGTGCAAAAATCGAATCGAATCGAAAAAACCAAAAAAAACTGACTGAACCGACAAAATTCGGGCGGTTCGATTTGATATTCGGTTCCAAAATCTAAAAACCGATAGCATATTGATCAGTTTTTGGTTTCAAAAATTTCACCCAAAAAACCGATCGACCGACCAATAAGATTTATAATAAATTAAAAAATAATATATATATATATATATATATATATATATTATAATATTTTTCTTATTTTTAATTTTACCTAAATCCCTAATCTCCTCTTCTCGCCTCTCAACTTCTCTCATCTCACCCAACCCATTTTTTATTTTCCAGAATCCCAGCCCGCCGCTCACCACCTCTCCGATCGGCTGCTTGCTCCGGTGCTCCTTTGCTCGCCACTCACCGCCCGGTTGGCTGCTGCGGTGTCTCCCTCGCTCACCTGCTTCCCTACTCCCCTGCAGCCCTGCTCGCCGACTACCGTTCACCCTTACGCCAGTGATGACACTCCAGGAGCGACGGAGCAAGCCATCCCTCGAGTCTGACTACTGCGCGCTGAATCTTCTGCGAGCGAGAGCAACCTACCCTTGGGCCTTGGCTGGTGCGGTTGGAACCGAACCGAATACAACCGATATAAATTATCGGTTCGGTTTTCGGTCGGTTCTAGCTATAGGTTCGGTTGATTCGGTTGCTCAAATTTTGGTTGATTTTCAACCGAACCGACCGATTGCACACCCGTAATTATATAATATAACTTCATGCATTATATTGTGCAACTCCATTCATTATATAAGAATTCGTGTTTTGCTACGAGAATTATGCATATAATCACTAATTTTCATTTTTTACGATGATTTTTAAATCGAAACATATGCAATAGAGATTTCGTTTGAAAGATAATTAAAGTACCTTTAATTTGATATATGATACATTAAGAAATAATCTAAATCAAAGGAGTTATGATCATTTAAAGAATTAAGATGATTTTAGAGGAGAGAGAAAAAATATTACAAAATTACCCTTTAATGCATTTTTACTACACTATAATGCAAACATAATTTATTTAGTCTTGAGCGTTGAATCACGATTTGGATGGCCTAGATTGATTCTTATGTTCACATGGTAAGGAGAGTTCTCATATGATCACTCTCCTATATATATATATATATATATATATATATATAGGAGGGATCATATAATAATAAATAAGTATATTAAAAATAAGAATGAATCTCATCCATTAGATCTAATTAAATCAATAACTAATAACTAATCAAGCAACACTTAAAACGCTATCAAGCAATAAATGATCAAGCAACATTTGAAATAGAATCAAGCAATATTGTAATCATATCCATCAGATCTAAAAAAATCAATGTTTGATATTGAATCAAGCAACAACTAAAACGCAATGAAGCAACAAAATAATCAAGAAACAACTAAAGCACAATCAAGCAACGACCTGAATGCAATCAAGCAATGCCGTGAATGCAATCAAGCATCTTTCTCATTTTCTCACGTTAAGAGTTTTCTCACTGGATCCGCTCCATATATATATATATATATTCTAAATTTTGAGAGTTTTAATAGGTTTCTAGAGCTCACCTTCAACCGTGAATCACGTATATGAGTCTATGTGATTTTGATCTTGTCGGGAATGGTGAATGGAAGCTCCAAGACTTGAAGAGCACAAATGAAACTCTCCTTTTTCTCTCTCTCTCTTTCTCACGGAAATGGCAAGAAATGTGGAGGAAATAATGGTCTCCAACACTTGTTATTAAGATAAAACTTGGTTGCCAAGTTTAATTAATTAAAGGAAAAATTAAATAAATTGATAATGGTTTGAAATTGATTACAAGGTGGATAATGTTTTGTTTTGGTCATATTACTTATGGTATGAGGAATAAAGTAGAAATTACCATTTATGATAATAAGGCATCTTTTGTTTTTTCGGATGCGACATCATCGGTCATTTGAATGTCATCGGCATTAAATTTCTATGAATACTTGCTCCACGATACGAGTTTATCGAATTAACATTGTTTTGATATTACTGATAAAATCCCAGTATTCATTTATTCGTAAAATGTTTGCTTATAAATCTCAAGATAATCTTGCATGGCTCGCTTTGAATACAATTGCTCATAATCATTGAATCGAATATGCACAATAATAAAATAACCGTTTAAGTCGAGAATACATTATTACAAAAATTTAAAAATTTTATTTAGATAATATGCGGTGTGTTACAAATATTCATTACGGTTTCAAATATATAATAATGATATCATGAAATACTGCAGATTTGGCAGCATGGAGGGCGATATTGTTTCTTGCGTCGACCACCACGTTGCTTGTTTTGGGCAAGCTGGGGGCGAGAATCAGAAGGTGCCTGGCCAAGGATACCGCGACTGGAAGAGGAAGACGATTGTTGACTGTAGAAAGAAACCGAAGAAGGTGACGAAGAGTCGAGAGAGTCTTGAAAGAGTGAGAAACTCTCGGCCTTTGCCAACAAGTTGTCGAAGGAAGGGATGGTGGGAAGCGCCATCTGGGCAACAGAGAAGTTGACGAAGGATGGTCCTAATCCACGAAGGAACCAATGCGCTTTGTCCGTATCATCGACCGGACGACCAATCGCCGCAAGTTGATCGCAGATCGCCTTGAAGTGACGGTCGTATTCCTTGATAGAACGATAAACTTTCTTTATGAGTTGGAGATCGTCCTTGAGCTGGATTTCTCGGGTCTTTGATTTGTGACTGAAAGCCGACTCAAGAGCAAGCCAGACAGAGCGAGAGGATGCGCAGCCTAGGGTTTCGGCCATGGCTTTTTCGGTGAGGGTGGATAGGAGGAGGCTGAGTAAAAATCAATCCTGTTGACGCCAAGTAAGATAGGCGGGGTTCGCGGAGGAGACGCCGACAACGGAGATTAGCGTGGTCGGAGGAGAAGGTGTTGACCCGTCGACAGCCAAGTAAATTTTGACACGAGAGAAGCGGGACAAGTTGACCACGCCATAGGAAATAGTTGGTAGAAGATAACTTTATGGTGATCATATGGACAAGAGTAGAGAGAGGGAGAGAATCTGCGGCCGCGACGACGTCGGCCATGAGGACGAGAGAGATAGAGAGACGAACGAGAGAGAGGGATCGAGGTTAGGCTGATACCATGATAGACCAACAATAAACTATAAACTGTGCCAACTTGTTATCTGGAACATCTGGTTTTGCCACCCACCAATTTCCGTTTTACATTTAAATCAGCAATTACATAATTAATTGAAAGGCAAATAAAATGGAATAAAAATATTCATTAGTGTATGAAACTAAGAAATGGATATGCCTCACTTGATCAAGCTTAATCAGTGTTGCGTTTGCATTAGAAATCGAGAGAGCAAGCCCCAGGAGCAAGATGGTATACAAAGTAAAGAGAGAGAGTTGTTCTTCATCTTCAAATATATTTTATATATTATATTTTGGTTGTGACAATTGTTTGGAGCTTGCACAGTTTAAATAGGCAGTTGGAGTGGGGATGAGATCTCATTTTTAGTATTTTCTGTTTTTTTTGATGAAATTATTCAGTACAATTTATTTGAATTTATTTGACTCTAGTGATTTAGTTCTATTTATTACAATTAAATTGTACATTTATGATTATATGGACGTGATTGGTTTAATTACAGTGCATTCCTTGGAAATGAGATAATCAATTATTTTTGCAGTAATTTAAGATTATATATTTAGAAAATATGGGAAAGATCATGATTTATGTTTGATATTATTTTTCAAACATAATATTTAGGAACCCATATCAGTTTGAATGTACTTGGAATATTGTTAATAAGAATACATTTGGTAAGTAGTCTCTGTTGGAATCCAGATAAGTACGAGTTAATTACTCGTACAGAAATATTTAATTTTGTTGTAATTAAATATTACGAGGTCGAACTACGTCGCGAGTAGATGAGCGTAGTATATTAATTTTCTCAAAAGCGAATTCCGGTGAGTGAGAAATCGATCCTCGAAGTGGAGCACGCATAACAATGTAATGTGGGCATATTAATTAGTTAATTAATGATGTCCCACATTAGTTAACTAAACACACATATCCTGGTTTAAATACCTAAGTGGTTAAACCATGTAATAACAAGTGTGTATTAGGGGTGTCGCATAACAGCCCGTGCTCCTACGCGCTGCCGCCCGCCTCGCCTCGCCTCGGCCTTCGGCCTCAGCGAGGCTGTAGGCCGAGCGCCTGCGCCCCGGCCCGGACCCGGATTGTGGCAATTGGTCTTTGGGCCTCGGGCTTCGGGTTTGGACTTGGCCCGAAAGTGCCTTATCTTTTTGGCGACTCAACGGGCTGACTGGGCTCGATTATCTGGACCAGTAGTACTGCGTAGAGCTTACGTGTGCGTGACATAACGAGCATGTCAGCACATGACGTCTCTGCGGGTATTACAGAAACGTGCTTGAATTCAATCAGCACGTTCCCGAGACTTGCGCGCCGTAACCGTCCAATCCGAGAGACACGCGTCGTAACCGCCGTCGGTCTTCAATGCTCCAACACGCTCCCCAGGTGGTGGACATGCCTATAAATAGGCATCCCCATGAAGCATACAATTGTTAATTTCCGAAAATAGTTTTGTTGCATTTCACCTGAAATATTTTGTTGCTTTTCACCTGCCAACTCTGCTCCTGCTCCACTCCAGTTCGCCGGAGCTCTGTCGACTACGGTGCTGCTTCGATCGAGACGAAAGCCGTTTTACCTTTGGGGACAGACTGCCTTATTCCGAGCACTACGGAGGCATATTCTGTCTTGCGGGAAGAATTCTCTCGACTCGGCTTACTTGTTTGCTTAGTTGTTTTTGCCTATATTTCCTAGTACCGTTTCACCGTGTGTTTCTCGTTCTCAGATTCTGTAATCTTTTACTAACAATCTCTGCCTTGAAAAATGAATGTTCCATAAAAAACCCTTTGACTTGCTTCCATATAAAAACGTGGATAAATAAAATTACATTAACTTTTTCTAATTAGGGGACAGTTAAAAGATAATTCTTTAATAACAAAACCCAATCTCTGCAATATTTTGCTCCAATTACCCTCCAATCAAATTTACTAAGATAAACAAGAGATGTTCATTATAATTGAACTGTATATATAAATTTTTATTAATAAATAATATTTATTTCATTGTAAAAGATTCAAATATATATTTTGAACTATGTGTTTGTTCAAATTATCACATATTATTCAGTGTTCCAATAAATACTCAAATTATTTAAACACTATGCAACTATATTCAAAACTATTTTTTTCAATCAATGGAGAGATGACTGTATTGTCGAAAATCCTAGTAAAACACAATTAGTTATCATACTTCACATTTAAATCCATAATTTAATTTAATTTGTTGACTTGAATTTTTGACAATACAATCATTTTTTTAATCGAAAAAATAATTTAGGATATACTGCCTCCGTCCCTAAACAATTGTCCTGTTTTAAAATGGCACAGATACCAATGCAAGTAGATATAGAGGAAATTAATATTTTATTAGTGAGTGTGTATTAACTTTCCATTTTAGGTAAGAGGACAATTGTTTGGGACATACGAAAAAGAAAAAACAAGACAATTGTTTCGGGACAGAGGGAGTATTAATTTGTATAGTTTTTAATAGTTTGGTTATTTATTTAAATATTTAAAAAGATTGGGATAAATAAAAACAAATATGTATAATTCGGGATATATTGAAAATTTTTTATCTGATTTTATTTACTATGTGGAGATATAATAAAATACTCTTTGCACAACAAAACACACAAATATTGATTTAACTAAAAATCAAATCGTCATAAATAAAGCAAATAACATTATTTGTATCATTATTGAAAAAAAAAATATTAGTGTATCATACTCAACCAAAAAAAAAAAAAAAAACTTACTATAAAACAACTATTATATTGAATTCAATTAATGCATAAAATCTACTTTTAATGAAAAAAATATTTTTTTCGTTGTTCTAATTTAAAATGATATTACCTTCACACCAAACACTTAAACATCTATATTAACTTGCATATCTTCTAGTATAACTAAATATTAATATTTATCTCCTAATATTTAATAAAAATACTCGTGATATTTAACCAAATATAGTATATCTTCAGTCCGTAATACTTATAGTATAAATATTTAAGAAGGGTGATTCTAAATGCATCCATAATTCTGGCAAACATAGCCCCTGAAAAAAATAAAATTTTAAATTATTATATAAAATTACAAATTTATCTTTGTAGTCCCAATTTAGAATTTTAATTAAAATAATAAAAATAAAATTCAAAATGTGTAGCTCTATCTCAATTTGCATTAAAAAAAAATCAAAATCCCAGATATACAATCCTATCTCTATTTACGTAAAATAAAAATAAAAAACTCAAAAACAAATAACCTCATCTCCATCTGTTTTTAGGTTTTTGATTTCAGTAGATGTGTTGTTCCAATGAATTTCGATCGATCAATTAATCGATGTTGGATTTCACAAATCCATCTCCAAATGGTTTCAATTCTCACAAGCTTCTTCATATTTCTTTAATGAGAATTGTTCACAAATTAAAAAATAAAAAAATTAGAGAAACTCAGATTCATTGATCACAAATTCACGAACATATATACCCAAATTCGTTAGAATTTAAATTACTATCTCACAATTATATGCAATCAAATAAAATATTGCACAAGGAAAAAACTAATTTGGAATGAGGAAGAGATAGATTATAGCCATCGTCGGCACTTCTTGTCGTGGAAGCTTTGTTTTTGGTGATGGTTATCTTCGTCGTCGGCTCCATAGCCCCATCTCCATTTGATTTTAGATTTTTTATATTACGATAGATCAAGAAAAGATTGTATATTTGTTTTTGGGGTTTTGAATTTTTTTTAACGTATTGAAATGAGGGCTACATATGGAGATTGTATATTTATTTTGGGGGTTTGATTTTTTTTTTTTTTTAATGTATTGAGAAGGAGGCTACATGTTTTTAGTTTGATTTGTATTATTTTAGTTAAATTTTTAAATTTAAGGCTACAAGGATAGAATTGTAATTTTATATAATAATTTTAAATTTTTTTTTGAAAGGGCTATGTTTAGCAAAATGGTGGCTGCATTTAGAATCACCCATTTAAGAAAACCGCATCTATATAGTACTCTTGTATATTTCAATAATAATAATAATTATTAATTAATCTTTCTTGGTGTTTCGAAATACAAAAAAGTCGTAATTAAATCTACTTTGAATCTTATCACATTTTAATAACTTATAACCCTAAATTTCTTTATTAGTCATTATATAAAAATATTCATTATAAGCAAAACAGTATGTGACTATCTAAAGTTAGAAGACCTCTTATAAATGATGTGATTTTTCTGTTAGAAATGATATTATTATAAAATAATTTAATTAAATGATATATTTTACTATTGAAAACAATGTATTTCACTAGTATTAATGATGCATTTATTTCAGATATATGGAATGCTCCAATGTTCACGCGGCAACATGTTAGTGCTCACAAACTAAAATGGTAGTATGTGACAATATAAAGTTAGGAGACTTCCTATAAATAATGTGATTTTACTATTAGAAATGATATTATTATAAAATAATTTAATTAAATGATATATTTTACTGTTGAAAACAATGTATTTCACTAATATTAATGATGCATTTATTTTAATTCAAATGATGTATTTCAGATATATGAAATGCTCCAATGTTCATCACGGCAACATATTAGTGCTCACAAACTAATATGGTAATATGAAATTTGTGTTGATGTTAATTCTAATTATTTATACTAACACTTGTGATTTATTAAAACACCTTGTTCGCAGTGAATATTTAAATATTTTGTATCAAATATAGTATTGTTATTATGAAATAATGCATTCAAATTGCATATTTTACTATTAGGAATCAACTATTTAACACCTAATAACGATATATTTATATAATTCAACTGGTGCATTTTAAATATAGTAATGTATTATATTTATTTACTGATTTTAAATGATGTATTTAATTGTTTTATAAAATAAAATTTCGAAAAATACCTCATAGAAAACATTCTCTTCATTATTTCGATTGTCAAATAAAACACAAATGATTTGAAAAAAAAAATCTAAATTTCCATTTTATTTTTAAAGAACATTCAAAACTAAACTAATTCCTGTCTATCAATCATCTTGTATGCTCCCTTATCTTCAACTTCACATTGTTCATGGATACTGGCATGTTTTGGTAGCTGCAACAAAATCATTCATTCAAACAATTAATAAAGAAAAAGTTGTATGTAAATAAGTTTCACCGACAACTACTTTTAACATATGCATTCACATGAGTGTTTATGTAAAGTAAGGGATCGAGAAAATTACATGGATTCTTCTGAACGATGACGCCCAAATCGGGGTTGCACTCTCCTCTAGATTTATACACAATGTTGAGAACATACGAGGCGTGATCTCGTATGGTGTTGGGCTCAAAACATGCATTACCCTTCAGTATTAATGTGCAATCAACCGATATCCGCGACCCCTGCGAGCAAGCATCGGCTAAAAACTGTGCCAACTTGTTATCTGGTGCACCTGGTTTCGCCACGCACCATTCTCCACTCTACGTTTAAATCAACAATAGCATAATTAATTGTAACACAAATAAAAATATGCATAAATAAATGTATGAAACAAATTAAGAAAAGGATATGGCTCACTTGATCAGGCTCAATCAGTGTCGAGCGTGCATTAGAAAACGAGAGAGAAAGCACCATGAGCAAGATGGTGCAAAGCAAAGAGAGATCGTTGTTCTTCATCTTTAAATACTATATTTTATATAAATTATACTTTGGTTGTGACAATTGTTTGGAGCTTCTACTGTTTAAATAGGCAGTTGGAGTGTGGAAGAGATCTCATTTTCGAGTATTTTCTTATTTTAGATTAAATTATTCCGTACAGTTTATTTGATTCTAGTGATCTCGTATTCTATTTATTACAATCAAACTGTAAATTTATGGAAGATTATATGGAGGTGATTGCTTTAACTACGGTGCATTCCTAGAAAAAAAGATTTATGAATAATTTTTTTTTTTTTGCCTTTGGTGTTAGTTAAGAGTATATATTTAGAAACTCCGAAATATCATAATTATGATTGATGCTATTTTTTAAGGAACCCACGTCAGTTTGAATACACTTAAAATTAATATTGTTTAATGAGGATATATTTGTTAACATGAGTATAAATCGGTATTAATTAATTGACGATTAGGCCTTAAAAATGAATGTTCCATCAAATACCCTTTGACTTGCTTCTAAAACAAAACTTGGATAAATAAATTAGGGGACAGTTCAAGATATCTCTCTAATCACTGCAATATTTTGCTCCAATTACCCTCCAATCAAATCTACTAATATAATGAACAAAAGAGTCTTGTTCAATTTTCTTATTTTATCTTTTAAAAATATTACATCAAGATTTCGAATTTTTTTTTGTTACTTATTCTTTAAAAAGATACATATAATTTAATTTATTTACTATTTTTTAAATAATGAAAGTTCATTCTATTTATGGGATACTTTTGCAAACAAACTTCTATGTATTTTTGTAGGCTTAACGTTTGACCATTTCTTTTTAATTTAAATAAGTTGTATATAATAGAATGTATAGAGAATAAATTATGATCTAACTTAACTAGTGTATAATATTGATGAGCCAAAATGAAATATATACAAATACATAATTTAATTAATCAAATTTTTATATTATGCGATATAAAATATTTTATTTGTACATTATACAGGTGGAAAACTAGTTTACAAAAAATAACTCAAAATATTTATCACTTTCAAAGATCTGTGTACCTTTTATGAAAAAGTTTTAATTTGGATATTTATAATCACAAACAATTTTTAAAATATGAGCGTCTAAGTCGAGGGTGGTGATCGGTGGTTCATTCCACGCCTAAGTCAGTAAGTAATGTATGGTAATATAAATGATAAATAAAGTAATTACAATACATAATGTAAGTTAGGGGTGGCAATTTTTGATCCGATTCGATAATCCGACACGAATCCGCACGATTATAATAGATATGGATTGAGGCTTATCGGATCGACACGATAAGGACACGAATATTTCGGATCGGATACGGATTGTATACGGATCAGATTGGATAATTCATTTAACGGATCGGATTCCGATCGGATATGGATATCCGTTAATAAATTAATACAAATTATTTATTTTTTAAAATATAATAATTTTTAATATATTAGATTAGATTTAGAGTTCTTTCAAAAACTCAAATCTCTTGGTTCTTCATTGTCCGTATCACATTTATTAATTTACCATAAAAAAGTATTTATTTATTTATTATATTTTTTAATATTTATTTTCTTCTACTATCAAAATTTAATAACTTTTTTTTCTCAACTAGAAGTTTTCAATTAAGTTATACCAACCGATTAACTAATTGATGAGATCTTAAATTTTAATGCTGATGAAAGTATTATAGATTCTCATTCATTGTCTCAACTCTTGCAATTTCACCATGATAGATTAAAGGTATTTATTATAATTTATTTTATTTGTTATAAATCTTAAAGTTTTAATTAATATTTTTATCTCTCAAAATTGTAAGTGAAGTATTGACGACTAAGATGAAAGATTGATCAATATTTAAAAATGAGCAAGTTTTACCACTAGTATTTAAATTTAAGATTTATCTATGTATATTGGGATATTTGATTGAGGATATTAGTTTCAAATGAAGTTGCAGTTTTATATATTTATCCAACACATGATTTGAACAATCAAATATGAATATTTTGTATTTTATCTTATCAATTATTTATTGCATTATAATTGTCCTAATTGAAACAAATTCTTATTGAATTAATCTGATTTGGATTCTTATTGGATCGGATACATAACAGATCATTGTGATTTGATACTTATTGGATCCTTAACGGATACGGATCGAATTCGTGCGGATATGGATTTGAGCTTAACGGATCGGACACGGATACAAATTTTGATATTTCTTAACGGATCAGATATGGATTTGAACTTAACGGATCAGATCGATAATGGATTGATACGATAAGGATCCGATTCGCACGAATTGCCACCCCTAAATGTAACTACGAGAGGATTTGATTTTGGAGTAGGATTGTCTATGTAATAATGAAAAAAAATGATCGATTATTTAAATATGTAAAATTCATAAATTGTACTTTTAACGTATCAATCAATTTTGAAATTTACCCTAATGTTTATTTTTATTAGTTAAAATACCTTACGTGATTGATGAGATTAAAATACATAGTGCATACGTTAGTAAAATTGATAGATTCATAACCATAATTTGTGTTTTTGTAACATGTGACTTAGCGTATTTGTAATATCGGCAATCACATAATGTATTTTAACTACTAAAGTAAACATAAGATTAGAATTCCATAACGTGAAAAAATTTGGATAAGTCAAAAATTGGATGATTCTCTTGCAGAATAAATTGGGAGAAATTTTAGTGTCGATTGATACTATGGTGATAAAATTTATGATTTCGCATTAAATATATGGTTAGGAATTATATTTTATTTTGATGATATATAAAAAAAATATCAATCAATCTAGAGTGTAATATCTTATATAAGTTTTAGAATTGTAGTAGCTAAGACTCAAGACTATAATAGCGGAAGACAGGATCAAGTCTTACTAATATCCATAACTTGTCTAGAAACAGTTATAAGATGAAGAGGAAAGCTATTAATCGAGGAGGAAATGGCGGTTGAAAGAAAGTAGATCCGACTAAGTCTTATATCAACTAAAAGGATTGCAGGACCAAGTCAGCTGATACTTTAATTAGTTAGTTGACACTTCAGAAAATGTGAAAAGTCAACTGACACAAGGATGAATAACTAATTTCTTCAACTTGAAGACAACTAAAACTACACAAAAGAGGTAGAGTTGAAACTATATTATGTTCGAAACTCAGAAAAACTAATATTATCGACTCGTTAAAGAGCTAAAGTTCTGTTGACCGCTAGATAAAAGGCTGAAAACTCAAAAAGGCTGCAGGACGGTACACTTTGTATATTAACGGATACCTTTAACATCAATATGATTGTTAATTCAGATCTCAATGACTACTATTCAAGAGAAGCCTATAAATACAATATTCAAGAGAAGAGTGTAGATGAAACATAGCCAAGAGAAATACCGAGAAATCAAAAAACAAAAAAGAGAACCTTTGTCAATCTGAAACTTGAGTGCGCAAGCTTAGGGTAATCCTTCTCTCTCTAACTCCTAAAGCTTACGATGTTTCTTAAACACAAGACCCACCAGAAACCTGTTAGGTGGTCACTCAACAATGTTTCAGAAAAATCACAAATTCGTAGGATAAGATACCGAGATCAAAGTTCCTTGGGGAGAATGCAAACCTTCAACTAGTAGCTGTAGAAGCATAGTTCGTGGAGAACAATTATTTTTTTGAGTTGCAGTGCCTGTGATTAGAGATCAATTGATCAAGCCCGGTCAGCGGAAGTTTCCTATTAAATAAATGAAGATTGTAAATTGTAATCAAGTACCATGTACAACTAAAGTTAGCGATTTCCATTCATAGAGAATGAATAGTGAAAGTAAGGTCTTTTGGCTCCCAAAAAATGTAAATAAGTTGTCTCGTTTACACGCTTCTTTATCACTTTTAATTATCCATTCCACTGCACATCAACACATAACATAATATTCAATACACAATACAGAATAGAGAGAGAAATAGCGGCGGCTACACCAATCGAGAGAACTGATCAATTGTCTTGATGCTTAGGTGGGACTCAATAGCATATTCTCGCCATATTTCTAAGGGGAAAGGGAACAGATCAGAACAACAAATATGCTCGAACACAATAGCATTAATCGATCCCCTATTGTGATTTCATCATTACCGCCATCCAAATTCAAGAAATCGATAGTTGGAGTTCTGGTATTCCATAAATTCATCCTTTGCAATTAAATATTAGGAGCATGCATATGTTCACCTGATTTATTCATTCTGGTAATAATTTTGAAATCCTAAGAACGATCCAAAAGGTAGAGAAATAATAAACAACAATTCACAATGTTTATTGTAGAGTCATATCCTACAATTGGTATCAGAGTCAAGCTTGGGTTCTTAGGCTCTTTCGATAAGTAAATTAAGACTAATAAATATATATTATTTATTTATTGTCTATAGATATAATTTTCATGGATATTTTTATTCTCGTAGCCTTCTTGACCATGAGAAAATTTGTGGTTAGATTGATAGGAATACATCATGCAATAGATTTAAATATATTTTGTATTTATTATTGAACTTGTAAACCGGGAAAAATGAAGAATGAAGAACAAGATATCATCACCAAATCAGATAGGAGCGCAGTGCCCGGAGTGTTTGCCTACAGCTACAGCGCAACCAACAGGTGGTGGCAATGGGCAGAATCCCATGTGGCCGGACCACACTCGATTTCCTCACCTTGTTGTAGTCACTGGCGAGGTTCTTGTAGTCATGCAAAAAGACCAGGTGGCGGCGTGGAGGTGGGGCTGCAGTTACACGTAGTTTTTGCGCGAAGATAGAACCATATCTTGTGCGTTGTGTGTGCTGGCCAGACGGTTGATAACAACAAAGACTCAAGTGAGGGGCGCAGTTCGGTGAGCAGGATGGTGCTGCATGTGGTGGTTGTAGAAGGCAGAGGCCGCATTGAAGGAATTTTTACTTGCAAAATGAATTCCATGATCCAATTTGTCAAAATCGATTATTTATGTCTAAAATAATATCTATGTATAAGATTGGCTTAACATGCTCCTATTGAATGTAAAATGATGTTTGCAGAATACCTGGATGAATTTTAACTGTGAACTATTGCGCAGGGATTTGATCTTTAATCCTACTTGCGCTATAAGATACAATCTTAAAATAATCAGAATTAAATCTCTGATTCTTAATTAACAAAATCGAAAAAAATAAGAGGTAAAGATGAAAAAAAGATCCTCCAGGTATGATCTTTTGATCTGTATTCCTTGCTCTAATCCCAATATCTGGTGAAGATTCCCTCCGGATTCCGTGTCTATAGAGAAGCAGATTTTCCTTCCATTATCTCAGATCAAGTAAAAAATTCACAACTCCCAAATCTCTGGTTTGCTTCTTATCAACGTATGATCATGTGGTGTATTATGATCTCTGATTTAGGGATTATTTATAGGAAATTCGGATCGCTAATAGGCTTGATCTATACATGGGCCAGACCAATGACCAGTATGCAAATAACAAAGAAGGGCTATCAATTAATTAATTCTAAAATTCAACCCAGAATATAATTAATTACATGTCACCAGAGAATTAATATTGTCCTACCTCTTCATTACCATGTTATGAGGAATGGATTGCATGGGCTTGGTATATCCCCAAATTTAAGGTTACGAGAATTCATTAATTAATTTAGGCTCTAACAAGCCTACAAATTAATTAACATCTTTTTTTCTGAATAATACCACTCAATTCCATTTCACTTATGCTTGAACTTAATGAGCCTGCAGGAATTCCGCATAGTGAACCTCTTTGAGATTGTTAAGGAGTGTCACCATCCTATACTGGATATGGCTGCCTAACTACATTACTAGAAGTGACATACAAACTGCTACCACTCAAGATGCAGACATGTAAGTACATGGCCGACTCTCCATCGTAGCATCTCAAAGTGATACATAGACTTGTGTATACCTATTGAACTTTCATTAGGCTTCAGATATCATTAAGCCATCGAGATCAAGATTCTATTAATATAAGATAAAAGAATCGATCTCAATTAGGTCCTATAAATACGTACCAAATGTACCAACACATAAAGTGACCAAGATAAGCCACTAATTACAGACAATGTTGCGACCTAAACCGACAGTCTATTCTAGCACTGTCTCAGCTGTGATAACCATTTATATCTCGCTAGGTCAAGGAATCTATATGATCTTCTATGACCTACAACACACCGGACGATTTCCCTATCGATGACATAAGAGAATAGAGTCGCTTGCGATACATGTTTGTTAATTCAGACAGGAGATGATAATACAACAATAATCAATACTAGTATATTAACTGTAAACCATGTTCACAATATACCAATCATAATGCTTTCAGTATATAAATCCATCAATCTCCCACTTATACTTAGCATTATACAAGTTCTTTCAGAGTATACAACGCGTCTATACTAATCTAGCTAGTATATAGACCATCACGTAGTTGTCTTCACCCTCAGTCCAACGATATGAAGATGCACCTCGTAGACCTTTTTTGGTAAGGCTTATGTGAATGGATCTGCTAGATTTTCCTTCGTGTCAATCTTTAGAATTAGCACATCACCCCTTGCTATGATTTCTCGTATGATATTATACTTCTTCTCTATATGTTTAGTTTCCTTCTAAGTTTGTGGTTCCTACGAATTTGCCACTGCTCTTGAGCTATCACAATATGCCGTGATAGTCTTGGGCAAATGAGAGATCACGTCCAACTCCAAAATGATGTTTCGGAGTCATACTACTTCTTTTGAAGCTTATAAAACTGCAGCATACTCAGCTTCCCTAATTATGATGTCTAGCCAGAGAAGTGCCAATTATTGTGATAACAATGGTGCTAAGTCCATATCCAAGAATCTTGTTCATTACTTAATGATGAAGCATATTGATATCAAACATCATTTTATTAGAGATCACATGAAGAAGTAAGATATCATCGTGGTATGTGTCAGAAAAGAAGAACAACTGGCAGATATCTTCACCAAGAGTCCGAGAAACCCGACTAGAAGAGTTATGTATCAAACAATGTCTTTTGTAGATGGATGATCTCAATTTTGTAGAAAACTGAGTCCCAGCTCTCAGTTTTGTTCTTTTGAATGATGGTTGCAGAATATTATCAAGTACAAGCTCTTGATCATAATTTCCTTCTCTTATCTCAGATCAAGTCAAAATTCACAACTCCCAAATCTCTGGTTTGCAGCTTGTCAACTTATGATCATGTGTTGTATTTTGATATGAGAACTAGGGGGTATTTATAGGAAATTCTGATTGTTAATGGGCTTGATCTTTACATGGGCCAGACCAAGGACTAGTATGCAAATAAAAAAGAAGGCCTATTAATTAATTAATTCTCATATTCAACCCAAAATATAATTAATTACATGCCACCAGAAAATTAATAATGTCCTACCTCTTTGTTACCGCGTTACGAAGAATGGGTTGCATGGGCTCGGTATATTCGCATATTTAAGGCTATGAGAAATAATTAATTAATTTAGGCTCATACAAGCCTACCAATTAATTAACATTTTTTTCCTAAGTTATACCACTCAATTCCTTTTCACTTATTCTTGAACTTGATGAGCCTGCAGGACTTCTGCATAGGAACCTCTTTGAGCTTGTTAAGGAATGTCATCATCCAATACTGGATATGGTTAACTAACTACAAAAATAGAAGTCATACACAAAATTCTACCACCCAAGACGCAGATATGCATGTACATGCAAGACTCTCCATCATAGCATCCCAAAGTGATACACAAACTTGTGTATACCTCTTGAACTTCCATTAGACTTCAAATATCATCAAGCCATCGAGATCAAGATTCTTTTAATGCAAGGAAAAGAATCAATCTCAATTAGGTCCTATCAATATGTACCAAACGTACAAACACATCAAGTGATCAAGATAAGCCACTAATTACTAACAATGTTGCAGCCTAAACCGACAATGTATTCTAGCATTGTCTCAGCTGTGATAACCATATATATCTCGCTAGGTTAAACGATCCATACCATCTTCTGTGACCTACAACACACCGTACGACTTGCCTATCGACGAGATAAGATAATAAAGTCACTTGCGATACATGTTTTTTTAATTCAGAATAGAGATGATAATACAAAAATAATCATTACTAGTATATTAACCATAAACCATGATCATAATATACCAATCACAATGCTTTCAGAGACGTGATAGTATTGGGCAAATGAGGGATCACGTCCAACTCCAAAATGATGTTTCAGAGCCATACTACTTCTTTAAAAGCCTAGAAAACTGCAGCATACTCAGCTTCCCTGATTATGATGTCTAGCCAAAGAAGTGCCAACTATTGTGATAATAATGGTGCTAAGTCCATACCCAAGAATCCTGTTCATTATTCAAAGATGATGCATATTGATATCAGACATCATTTTATTAGAGATCACATGAGGAAGAAAGATATCATTGTGGTATATGACAGAACAAAAGAACAACAGACATATATCTTCACCAAGACTCCCAGAAGCCCGACTAAAAGAGTTATGTTTCAAACATTGTCTTTTGGAGTTGGACGATCTCAATTTGTTGAAAACTAAATCCAAGCTCTTAGTTTCATTCTTCTGAATGATGGTTGTGGAATATTGTCAAGTCCAAGCTCTTGATCATAATTTTCTCTCTTTGGGTTTCTTGCTCTGAAAACTGATGACGTAATCAATCAATTCAGAAAATTTTAAAATTGCGAAATAAGAACAAGTCTTAGCTCTAGATCTTAATCACTGGCTACTTATGAGTCACAATGACGTCACACAAGTTGTGCATGTGCCAGTTTGAGAATGATGCAGGAAAACTGACGTAGTATGGAGTTTTTAGCACATCACATTAAATGTTAAATTTAATGCATTTGGGTATGCCTGTCCCAAGAAGGAATAAGGAACCATCATGTGGCTCACTAACCACACCGTCACTAACAAGGTTGGAAAAGAGACGTTCCAATGAAAAGACTTCCACTCTGCATAATGCACTGTCACGTTTTTTAAGAAAGAACAGTACGACCAATGACTACCAAACAACTATTTATCAAATAGGAACAAGCATCGTCTCTCTCACTATATATATTGTTGAAGATCTATAGAAAAGAAAAAAACAAGAAATTTGATACGAATTCCAATTGATCTGAGCTAACTTCTCACACATCTACAAAATTAGTGGAACAAGCATTGATCTGCAATCATCACACTCTTACCATGTTCTTTATTCAAAATAGCTGAATCCAAGACAACTTCTTACAGAAGCCTAGAAACTTCAATCCAAGACAAAAGTCGGACAGGAGGTAAAGCCCTCTGTCTGAAGCTACCTACAATCAAGAGGACGGAAGAGCTTCTATACACTAGAAAGAGTTCAGTTACATTGTGTTGTATACTATTCCTAGTGATTTCCAATCGTTGGATTAATGAGTGGATGTACAATCTTTGGTTTCTGAACCACTATAAACTCTTGTGTCTTTTACCACTTTATTCTCTTGCTTACTTATTTATAGATTTGAAACCCAACATTCGACTAAGTTGTTATTGCATTACTCAAATCTATCTAAGAAAATCTTAATGAGTAATAAGTTTTGAAAAATCTTCACCGAGTTGAGTAAGAGTCAGTCAGGACCAATATATTTAAAACTATCACTGTGTGTTAAATTTGATTCATTTCAGACCATCAAATGACTAATAAGATTTGTGAGAGGTTGATAGACGTTAAGGTAAGATAAGTATTTTATTTATGAACGCATGCATAGGCTAACGTATTTCATCGTATCTTCTACATGGACAAAGCCACGAGCTACAAATGAAATTTTGAATGATTGGATAACAAATCTTAGAGGGTAGATATCAGAGATGTCAAAGCAGAAAAGGCTAAACAAACGTAAAGTAACTTTGACGCCTTAGTTACGAACCTCTAGCTTTCAAGTAAGCATGTTGCCTTCGTTCTTTTAAATGATGTAGAAAAATGCTAGGGTCAAGGTGGCATCAAATTACTATTAGAGCCTTCCCAACTTATTTTCGTCATTGTGAACTCAATTCGACCGACCAACCTCAAGAGTCGTTCGACTCAATTTGTTTTTAAACTTAAACTATCAACACTTCAACTTCTTTTGAAATAACTATATTTTCAAATTATTCCTATCTCTACAATATATCCACACATTTTCTTATTATTTTTTCTTCTACTTAAAGAGCTAGAGATAACTATTTTTATATCTTGAAGATCATAGTAAGATCCTTTAATCCTTTGAACACCGAATCTTATAAAAAAACCTCAAGTGAACCTGTTTCCCAATTTTGATAATATAAAAAGATCATGAGGCTATCAACTCGCTCAATAATAGTTCGTCGTAATAATATTTTATACTAGTTAAAATCTTTCCACTTTTAAAACAACATATCATTGAATTGAGCACTTATGGAGAATACTGTTCGATAAAGGGAATGAAGGAGCATATTTCCAAGGATCAATGAACGATCTACAAAGGAATTTGATATATGAAGTAAAACTATAATGCTTTTTGAGACTTGTGCTCATGCTTTTGAAATAAAATCAATTTTTTTTTTCAAAATTTTTGTCAATGCCCAAAATATTTTGTTATGGACTATTTGTCCGTAGGTTGGTCGATCTTCACCTAGAAAAAACATATGGCTCAGTACCATTATACATGAATGTAATTAATATTGTAGGGATTTTTGTTGTCATGAATTAAATAAAAAAATCCAAATAAACCCGAATCGATCATAGATGTCAAAATAATTATCATTCCATATTTAAATATTAGCTTGCTCATATGAATTCAATGCAAAGGATTGAGGGTAACCTTTTTAATTGCAGATATGGATCTGGTTCACGTTGAATCCAAATCCGATTCCACCACGTGTAACAACTAAATCTATGGAATAAGAAATTAATATTTTTCAATATTAATTCAAGATTTAATTGAAAGAAGAAGAGATTAGAGAAATTTGATTTTCTCTAGCTTAGGCATTCAGATCTGTATCACTTGCTTTCAAACTTGCTACTGGTGAGGATTCCACACAATGTAGGATAGAGTCGAGTTTCTTCCTCCCTCTGCAAAGTTGGCGCCGCCCCTCTCCCTCACTCTCTAGGGTTTCAATTGTTGTGACTTATGAAATCTGTGAGGAGAGTGGACTATTTACAATACTAGGGTAAAACCCCAATGGGCTCTAATAGGCAATTATTTTGGGCTAGAACTGAGACCTAATGCAAATAATAAAGTCAGCCTATGAATTAATTAATTCACATGTCCATAACCTAGGACACCATCAATTAATAAATATTAATTCTTTTTTACCATAGAATTAATACTGACCTACCCCTTTATTACCACGTTATGAGAACGAGCTACATTAATTTGATAAATCCTCATATTTAAGGTTACTGGACATTCATTAATTAATTGGAGCTTCTGACGTGGTTCACACAATTAATTAATTTCTTATTTTTGTTGAGTTGTACCACTCAAACATTATTACTCGGATATGGTAATCTAACTCCAGTCGTCAGAACGCTCTACACAAGCTATTGTTACCCAAGATGCAAGTATAAGAGCACATTACTCAGGCTCTCTACTATGGAAAGTCAAAGCAACAGTCAACTTGTGCATACTCCTAAAGCTTCATTAGGGTTTAGATTTAATCAAAACACAAGATCTTGTATTCTCTAAGTCAGACATAAGAATACATCTCACTGTGGTCCAATCAATACGCAACATCACGTACCAACATATCAAGTTATCAACTAATCACTTCTATCCGACTATGCTACAGCCTACACCGACAGGCTTATCCTCAATGTTATCTTGGATGTGATAATTATGTTTATATCTCGCTAGGTCAAGCAATACATACGGTCTTTTGCGATCTACTACACGTCGTATGATATTCCTATCAACGAGATAAGAGGATACTATTATTCTCGCATTTAAGTTTCTTTACAGAGAGGAGATAAAGTTAAATGTATACACACTGTAACAAATGCTTTCATCATACAAAACCGAACAAACTTAGCATGAATTATGAGATATAACGATTGCGACCTAGTGTTGAAAGAGATACCATAGATTAGTGCACTATGGATGTCGACTCATTGAAGGCATTCCTTAACTTAAATTTGCATCGTGACCGTGATATGTGGCAATCGCCTGATTCATACATGTTTATAGACAGGGTAACTTGTGAATGAAAAATCGTTCCTAAATGAAAAACCATGTGTGCGACCCTTTGAATGGCTCGAGAAACCTTATGCTTATATTTTTTAGGCACTATGTTCACCAAGTGCATTTACGTACTCAATGTCGGATATATTTCTAAATGTGTAGGATGATGTAATGATATGGGTGATCGAAGTATCGGGCAGAGATTTTGCTTTTGGATAATTGATAAGCTCATATTTATACTCACTTATCTATATTTTTCTCCATTGTTTCAAGTGCCTTATGTTATGTTTTTACTTATTTCTGTGCATGAGTCTATTTTGGAGGGTGTTATGCCTTTGATGGGTGATTTTTGCAGGGTTTAGGCCAAATTCATTGGAAATCCGTACCGAAAGCAGATGATGTTTAAAGGAATAGTCACGACTTCTTCCACAGATGGAATCTGAGCTAATGGAGCACATAGATGGAAAGATCTTTGAGTTAGCTTTCCAATGCAACTAGAATCGGGTCAATCGGAGTGTGGGAGCAAAAGTTACGGCCAAAATGGTGAGACTGCGCAGACAGATGTTTTTGTGTCGACCGATAGGATTTGTGTCGATCGAAACACTGGCCAAAATTTCAGAAACGTCACAAATTCAGCCCGGATTTTGATCTTGAAGGTTGTGTCGATCGACAGCCTGCCTATCGATCGACACAGATGTCCGAGAAGGCTATTTACGGCCTGTTTTGGCAGTTTTTGCTATATTTTCCCAATACTCAAATTAGGTCTTTTTCCCACTCTTTAAATATGAACTCTTAGGCACGAAAATTAGACATCTTTTATGCCTTATTGCACTTAGAATAATTGAGCTTTTGGAGTTTTTACAAGACATTCAAGGTTCCTCTTTATTTGTAAGTCAATTAATTAAATGTTTCTTTATTTTCTAGTCATGATTTGTGGCTAGAACCCTAAACAGGTTCTAGGGTTATGATTTCTTTTCTGATGCATGTTTAATTGATATCAACTCTTCAAGCATGGATTAATTCTCTGATTTAATTTTATAATCTAGATTAAAAGAAGGACCGAGAGGTGAATTGAGATCTAGGTTTATAGTTAATAATTGATGGATCGAGAGATGAAAATTATTAATAGGAAGAGAGAATTAATTGTGTTTGTTTTCTGTCTCAAAAGGAAGAAACCTACATAGGAATAATTAGATAATTATGAGATTAATTAATTTGGTGTTCTTGAGACCGAGAGGAGATAGTCACTAATTAATAATCTAGGATTTAATTGCCTGACCAAGGAATTTAATCAACAAAAATCTATGTTTTTCCCATTGCTGAGTTGATTGATATTTACATGTTGATGATTAGAATATCTGCCCTAGGATATGTGTTTCTCTTTATTGTTTTCAATACTCTTTACTTTCTTGCAATTGTTATTTTCAAATTCACCAACAAAAACTCTTCTAAATTTAGATTAATTCAAACAAAGAATTGATAAACTGTGTCCAGTACATGAGATGACTTCGTTGCACTATCCCTGTGGGTTCGACTAGCCTTCGGGTTATTATAAATTTATTTGCTGCTGTATTTAACAGCTATCAATAATCAATGTTAAAGTTCCGAGATATGCATTTACATATGCATGTCTCAATTAATTTTTCCACATGTACATTTTATTTTATTATCATGACTAAATAATATTATGTATGACTCTCAACGGAGTTGCCATCATTTCGAGTAGGGGCTTGATTAGTACTCAGAGATAATTTTTATATTCGACCTATACCTAATCTTATGTATTTTTCATTTATAATTTCTTCTTGTCATTTAGAATCACACCTCAACAACATTAGTTGCACCCATCAAAATAAGTCCCAGATAAGTTGGGGGGTTATACAAAATTATGCTATTTTATATTAATAAAAAAAGTTATATTTGATCTGAAGTAAATAAATGAATTTGATTTTTACAAGTGTTGTTACACGAGTATTTTCTTATTGAAAGAGTATTAAGAGAAACAGATCCGGACTTTTTATGAACTATTGAAAAGCCTAAAAGCCCTTATTTTATTGTTCTTTCTCCTATTTATACAAGCTAGCTTCTTATTACAAGGAAATGTAACTAATTTGGGGACTGATATGTGGCTTCCTAAAATAATAGTAAATGATCTCCAATCCATTGATCCATGCAGGTTGCCTGCTTGTATTTGCCATTCTCAATCGTGATTCACGTTGTTTCCTGACTTGGGGCGGCTTCTTGCCTCGATAAGGCCTTGATCTTGATACAAGTTATTTCGACTCTCTGAACGGTTCGACCGTTCAGAGTGGCGTATAACAATTCCCCCTAGCTTTATTTGAGCTCGAAAGTGCTTGAATAAAGCTTGTGTTTATCTGGTCACTTTATATGATGGTAAGGTTCATGGATTGCTTGATTTTTGAGATTTTGAGATCGAATGAGATGAAGTGTTGGAGCGATTCGAGCTCAATCAAGCCGTAACCTTGGAGTGGTTCGAGCTCAGTCAAGATATAATCTTGGAGCGATATGTGTTTAATCAAGAGGTAATCTTGAAGCGATGTGTACTCAATCAAGATATGATCTTGGAGCGGTTCGAGCTCAATTAAGATATAATCTTGGAGTGATTCGAGCTTAATCAAGATGTAATCTTGGAGCGATATGTGCTCAATCAAGATGTAATCTTGGAGCGA